>JAJKFJ010022853.1:0-52751 GCA_027382625.1 Tetmemena sp. SeJ-2015
AGCAAAAAGAAAGTTTTTGGGCCTATCTACAGGAGAATCTAGTTCAGCTGGGGCCGAATGCTCTAGAGAATGACTGAAAGCGATGTCAGAAGTTGGGTGCTCAGCATCAAGAATGGCTCCAGAAATCGGGTTGGGATTCGTGTGAAAGAGGTCGGGTTTAAAAATCAGAAGGGAAAAATTTCACAACAGCGATCTTCCCTTTGCATCTTTCAATTCATTTTAAATTATAAACTACTCTAAAATCTACCTATGAGTCTTTATTCAAACCCCAGATCGCCATAATTCTACCCGAGCGAGTCGTGATTTTAGTATCTTTTACTTTAAAAATTTATCTAGAAAAAAGGTTGAATTCGTCTGGAAGTTCAAAAGTTAAAAATCACAGACAAGCACTTTAAGATCACCCGATCCAATTTTCGTTTTGACAAGAAATCTGAAAATCTAGCTACTCTATTTTTATCTGCGAGTCTTTTTTTAGCTCTCCTTATTTTACCTAGCGAGTCATAATTTTAGCTAACTCTACTCTAAATTATTATTCTAAATTTTAAAAAATTAGCTAGAGGGTGGATTTTCAGCTGCGGGGGGTTTAAAAATGGGATTTTTAGGAGACTTTTTGACTTCAAATTTAGATTTGTATTAAAATTTTGACTTCACCCCTGATTTTTTACAATAATTAACAGCCTAACACATCATTTTGAAGCGAGTGTTTGAGGAGTTCCATATCTCACTGCTATAATAAACGACCTTATTCCAATTTATAAATTAGAAACCAAATGCCCCCAAATATAATTTAAAAAGAAAAAATATTTTTTTTACTTTCTAGAGTGTTGTAAGTTTAATATATGAAAATAATTTATTTTCCCAAAACATTCCCTCTAAGAGGAGTTAAATAGGAAAGAATTCATAGAATTTTTTACCCATAAGAAATTACGATCGAAAATTATCAAAATAATTTAAAATGCTGCTTGAATATTCTAAGCAACCAGACCTCTTTTAATAGATGTTTTAAACCAGAATCATTTAAAAATACACTAAAATTATTCAGAAAGATAAAATAAAAAATTAATAATATAGATTTAAGGAAAATAGATTGCAAAGATTATTCTAACCTTATTAAACAACTATATTTTATTGTTTAAATAATAACTAAAAATATTGAAGCTGTTTGATTAAAGCAATTTTTGGTTTTGCATTAAACTGATCTATAAAAAATTAATCACATAGTCATATTTATTTGACTAGGTTTCTTACATTTAAATTGTGATGATATAATTAGTTTTTTGAATAAGTTTCCCTTTAAATAATGAAAAATTGAGTTATTAGTAGGTTAAAACTATCGAACAACCAATAATAAAGGCAGTTACGAAACCCAGATAAAAGTAGATGTAGTGATAACAGAATACTCTGATAAAGCGACCTACGTGAAATGAAACCATGAACTCACTGATGTCTATCATCTTGTGTACAAGTTAGCCGCCTACAATTTTCGCTAAAAGCCCCATTGGCTTACTTTCTTCTCCATCTTCTGGCTATATTTTAGTTTAGTTCTTCCCTAGGGCATTCCTCAACCGATTTAGATTGTGAAGTGAATCTATATGGGTCTCAACTATTGGAGAATTGTTAGATAGGACTGCAGAAGAGTTATCTTTCTCGTCTTGCTCCTATATACTTGAGTCCCAGTAGTCATCTCTCTCTTCTTGAGTTCTATCGTCATTTATTTTATTAGTGTTTCTTTTCAAACTCGTTTCCCTTCCTTTTTAGTGTAGATCGATTTGTGTCCTAAAGCTTTAGCCTACAAACAATTTATGATAACGAAAATGCCATCAAAATCAATATCTGGTTAAGAAGTATTTTATTTCTAATGATTGACAGTGGTGACTTGCTTTCTCAGTTAAAGATTTTAAGGTTTATTGACTCTGAGCTTATTATTGAGCTGATTTTCTTCGCTCTCTATCATATACTGAGTTGGATGCTTGCCTTAATTACTCATTTCTTAATCAACAATATCAATATCTTCTTACAATATAATAAGCATACAAGATATTCTTAGGTGTCTTCGAGAGCGGAGCCCTTTTTCTTTCCTGCTCTATTATTTGTTCTCTCTTCGCCTGAAAACGTAGCCTGCTGGTGATAAGTATCTTGGTTGTAGTTAGTCATAACTGAAGGATTTGCAGTTGCTTCAGTAATAAACTTATACCTTTTAAGATTTATTCTTATAATAAGAAAATAATTTCTAATTGAAATTATATTAAAATTTATTTTGATGAATGCCAAGACTTACTTTTGGCTTAGGATTTAATTTTTACTCTTCCTTGGTGGGAAGTGGCTTCTTAGGAAGTGCTTTCATTTTATTTTGAGTATCTTAATCTGAAAGAGCTTGCGAATTAATTAAGAGATAATTTAATAAAGCTAAAGAAATATTTAAGTCTAAATAGCATCAAGTTAATTGAAGCTCTTAAAAAAATATATATCAAAGAAAATAGAAATTCTCAGGTGCATAGATTACGCTAAATTGCTATTCTGCTAGATTCGGTCAGGTGGAATATCAAATCTCAGGGGAGGCAAATAGAACCATCATTTGTCTCGACTTGAAAATAGATAATTGAAAGTTATTATACAACTTTCCTCGATTTAGGACGGAGTTTTGAGCTATAAATTATATAGAAAATAAAGTTTTAAAAAAAGAAAATCAAATCAGCCAATAATATGCTATATATCCTATTTATTTTTCTCTTTGGCATCCTATCAACCATTAATTTTACCACAGTTAATATATTTAATTTGATAAATAAATTATATTTTAGCTCTTAGGCGAGATAGAAAGTTGTCTGAAACTGCTTTTATAATTTTTTTTATCTTATTAAAAAAATTTAGATAGAGAATTCGCGTGAATCTAAATATATCTCACCTTAAAAAGTTCCAAATTTAATGGAAAAAAATAAATATAGCATATTTTGAGTAATTTCGAGCGAATACACTAATTCAAATTTAAATTATTTTGGTAAAATGAAAAAGCAAGGAGCTCCATAGCAGCAACTGTAGGCTTCCATTCATCAGCCCTAGCATTAATTCTAGCAACAGTTTTCCCAGTTTTCTAATTATCAGGCGTCAAATCCAGCCACTGGGTCAATATCAAGCTCATCCTTCAGCCAAGCTTAACAATTATTAAAAAATGATGCATTTTTATACTCATCTTATAAATTTTGTTCAGAGCTAGATTCACTAGCCAAAAAAAAGATTAGGTATACTCAGGAATCTTCATTCTTACTTATTTTTTTAGATGTTTCTCCTAGTGATTAGTCTCAGAATAGCTAACTTAATAGAGCCCATAATGGAATGACTGGACTTGCCTTCGCCCCTGCCCCTCAATAGCAAAAGCTAAATTTTGGCAACTACAAGCTTATCTAGAATTATACTATATAATTCGTTATAATTAGCAGCAGTAGCAGCAGAGCCACTCACCAATTATAACATCTTCAAAGTTCAACTAGCTGCTTTTTTAAAATAACCCACAGCAAATGATAGGATTTGATCACCAAAATGCGAACCCTTAACTCTCAAAGCAGCAAAATCAAATGAGGAACCAGAACTTCTGCGTGGCGCCTCCTCAATCTTAAAATGAGCACTACACAAACATAAGCAACTCGCAGCAGTCGATTAATTCTAGCCAAATTTAAAACCAAAATTTAAATTCGAAGATCTTAGTATAGAAAGCTAAGAATTAAAATCAAAGATAACCCTCAATATCAACTGGCTAGAGCAATTCTCATTAATTTATTATTTTACTTAAATAAAGAAAACCAAGGCCTTCAAATGATATAGCATTTCATTCAGCAGTAGCAACGAAACTCCCCCAACACTTCTATTCAATAAATGGGTGGTCAGCAAAACTATAAGAACGATTTCTAAGCAGATCAGTATCCAGATTAGTTGAAGTCCAAATAGCAACCCTAAGCCCAAATATCTAAGGTCTTAAGTCAGGTGAAGAATAGTAACTTAAGTAATTAAATTTCGCAAATCTAAGGCTAATAAAAGGTAGTAGCCAATCTTAAATAAAAGATCAGCAATCATAATAAGGAAAACAACAGCTCACTGGGTATAAATACGAGTGGGGGAGATTTTGGAGATATATATAAGGCTTAGAATTAAAACATGTCTTAGTTAGCAGGACAGAGGATGGAAGTATCGCCCGTACACATTCATTATCATAATCACAATTATATCAAGGTCATCAATAAAAGTCCAACAAATGCAACTTAGCCAGGAAATAAATCTTCAAATAGAGGCACTAGCCAAGGGAATAAAAACTAAAGTGACAATTTCTAAAGAAAGAAGTCAGTTAATTAAGACAAAGGATCCAACCACACTACTCCAACGAATGTGAACTAGGGAAATGGGAAAAAGCTTTCGCTTGCCATTTCAAAGATTAATCAAGGTACCTAAAATCATCAGCATCAAGCCACTTCCTAAAGAAACTATAACGTACAACCTTCCTCTTCAAGAAGTGTAAACACAGTTTAAAAGTAGCCCTTAGTTTCTCAAGTCGAATAGAACTTTGCTGAGCAATTATAGCAAAGGCTTTACCATCAGCAGTCTACTCAACAAAGTTCATTAGTTTTAGAGGACTCTATTGATGCTAGTATTGAAGTTTCTAAGAAAAATACTCAAAAGTAATCACCAACCAGGCCAAATGAATCTAAGTAAAACATAATTAACCACTTAAAGAAGTATATCAAAATGAAGAAGAGCCATGATATCGATATCGGAAAATCTGATGAGATTATTAAGAACCTAAAAGAATGTAAGATAATGTGAGTAATGATATTTATAGTTCTCTTCTATTTGGAAAACAAGCAACTGATCAATATAGCTTAGCTAGAGCAAGATCCTTAAATGCTGAACTAGCTAATTTCAGACATCATTAATCTAGATTTCAGTAAACTTCACTTGTCAAGACAACCAAGACTAGACAGTGAAGGCTCATAGCAAAGAAGTAACTCAAATAACCCTTCACAACAGAAAATATCTCAGCCCAGAGGTTCCATAAGTAGTAATAAGACGAGCAGAAGACAAGGAACGCCTGTTGCCCACCCTGTTCATGGAAGTGGAAATTCAAATCAGACAGACTCCACTCTTAGTTCATCGATATCAAGTAAGGATTTTTTTATTTTAAAATTGTTTAGACTTTAGTAATTTCAACAAGCGTCGTGGTTCAGTAATGAATGCGAGTGATGAAAAGTCTCCTGCCCTTGTGAAGCCTAGAGTGAATTCTTAAGGAGGAAAGTCTGAAAATCTCTCCTATGCTCCTGTAGCAACTATAAATTTGAATATAAACGGGAAAGTAAACAACATCAGCATCAATCCCATAGGTCTAGTTGGGAGCAATAACTAGATTATCGCACCTACAGTTCAATCTACTCTTGCAGGAAGTTAAAAACCTTTCCTACTCAATGATCAAAATCAGTAAAATTAAGCCTTGGCTTATAATCCTCAAAATGTTGGAGCAAGGAGGGGATCTGATGGATAAATAATTTAAAGGAGCAAAAATCAACCACTAGAATAGCAACCTTAAGTTAAATAAATGTAACAGACAGCACAGTAGCAAAGTATTCAGTAATAGCAACCTTATTTTGGCTAAAGAAGAGGAGGGAGTGCTGAATAAAAAAGAGAAGGTTCTAATATGAGGCAAGAAGCATAAATTGCAGCCTAAAATAGAGCTCAACAATAAGCTTTGCTAATGAAAAATGCAGCTGGGGATCAGAAAGACTTCACTCTTAATGAGGACATGATGGCAGACAGAGAAAAACTAATCAAAAGCATTAAATCGTTTATTAGAAAGAGAAATCAAATGCCACCCACAAGTTTAGAGTATTACAAATTCGTCAAAATTCTTGGGAAAGGAGCCTTCGGATAAGTAATGATGGGTATTCATAAGCTCACTGGAAAATATGTGGCTATTAAAGCGATTGATCTTAACTACATGAAGGATGATTTATAAAATATTTTAAATGATTTCTCTAAGAAGAAAGTAATTCAAGAAGTTTTCATTCTAAAAAACATAAGGCATTCAAATATTATAAGACTATTAGAAGTCTTTGAGAGTCCAAAGCACTTCTTGATGGTAATGGAATATGCAGGAGGCGGTGATCTCTTGCACTTTGTTAAAAGCAGACAGAGACTCGAGGAAATGTAAGCAAAGTACATCTTCAAGTAGATAGTTCATGGATTAGCTCATTGCCATTGCAGAAGTGTTTTGCATAGAGATGTAAAGCTGGATAATATCTTAATTGATAATGAGGGCTCTATAAAGATCTGCGACTTTGGCGTCAGTAGAACTGTTTAGAAGGGAGTCGTAATTTAGGAGTAGTGCGGAACTCCAGCTTATTTAGCGCCAGAGATCATTGCTGACTAAGGATACGAGGGATTCTATGTAGACATATGGTCTCTTGGTGTTCTCCTATATGCAATGCTTTAAGGAACTGTGCCTTTCAAAGCTGCAAACTTATCCGAACTCCACAATCAAATTCTTTAAGGAAATTTCAAGTATCCTGTTAACATTAGTGATGAAGCAAAGGATATAATTCAGAGAATGCTAGTCCTTACTCCTAATTAGAGAATTTCAGTTCCCGGATTATTAAGTCACCCTTGGTTAAAAGGAGCTCTAGATCCCCATGGGTTTGAAGGAAGTGAAGAGGATGATGATCACGATTTCGAAATGGGGATGAGTTTCGCAAGACAAGAGTGCAATCTTAATGGAGTTTAAGGCGGAGATAACAGTACGACATCTACGAATTCTAGTCCACTTTACTCTGGAGGTAACATTAAGATAATAAACATTGAAAATCTATTCTACGATGGAGACACAGCCAGCAAATTGTCTTATAGTAATTATTGCGCAGTGACTTAAGACTATATGACTCATCGTATAGATGAGGAAGCAATAAGAGTTCTAGAGAACTTTGGTTACTCCAGATAAATAGTTATCGATAGCTTTAACAAAGGTGTTCTCAATCATGCTACAGCCTCTTACAATCTTCTTACTATGCCATGAAAGACATTCAAATCAAAGAGTTTTGAACTCTTAAATGTGAACTTTAGTTTTCTAATGCACCATTAGTTATTTAAAAAGGTAGTTTATATTTAAATTAAGACTATATTTTGAATCTTATGGTTATAAACAAATTGGAAGAAAAATAAGTCACAGCTTTTTGCTAATTCCTGCTTAGATGTCCACTGATCTCATTATCCACCTATCTTTCTCTAATTTAACAATATCTAGTTGCTCTTTTGTGATTTGTCTACTTTTTATCATATTCTCAAGATCCACATGAGATAAAGAATTTTACAAAGTCCTTTGAAGATCTTTTCTTTTTTAATCATTGTGGATAAGCATATTAAAATTAACTATTTTATTAAAGCTTAATGACATCATTAACTTTAGATGTCTAATTCTTAAGAGCTTCTTTTAAAGATGAAAAGGGTTTTTTCTTTTATGACTATTAATTTTAAGATGTCCCTTTCTTGTCTTTACCAAAAGCTTCAGATTAAGACGTCTCCTAATTTTTACCTTTTTGATGTTATGAATCCAGAAATTAAGCAGCATCGCTTTCTAATTCTATTTCCTTATCTTTAGCTATAAAATATGATGATTACACTTAAATACTTTGAATTCCGAGGCTTTGATTAAGTTCCATCCTAAACATGATATTGATCTTTTTCTCTTGCTGAAGTCTGCGAGATTCTTGAATTTGAGTTGCCAGTTCTCTTAAATAACTCATCTTGTCTCTGTAAGAATATTAATTGGTGGAGAGAATCAATTCTGCTTACCTCTGACTGTACTTCTCTATTTAAAAATTGTTGTTTAATCTTTTGAAAGTTGAAATGGATTCCCTGAGTTTGTGCTAGCCAGGACATTAATTCAACAAACTCTCCGTGAACTTTTAGTGCATCGATTCTCTATTCTTGGTATGTGCATCGAAATTAGGGGCTCTCATTCCATCTAGAGTAGAGGGGAGGGTGTAAGTATAGATTGAGGGTCCTCCTTTTAGCTGTCTTTGGCTGTAGCACCTTACTACCTTTCTATTTTTGACTTTGTCTAAGTAAGAATCTATGATTTCTTGCATAGATGCGGAATTCAGGCCAGCCATCAATTTCTAAGTCTTTCTGGTGTTATCAATCATATTAGACTCCTCATTTATAAAATGCAATTTTAAAATCATTCAAAATTAATTAAATTGACCTAATGAAATTAAACTTTTTAAAGCAGATTATTTATTCTCTTTCAATCATTAAATAGATTTTCATTGTTGGTATGATTAATTTTAGATGAACTCTAAGTCATTGGCTTTAATATTTTAGTAGGATCATCCACTCCTTTAATAGCAGAGGAGAGAGTCTTATTGTTCGCAAAATGGATTGTTTTGGGCTATATAAAAATAAAAAAGAAAAGATACTTACAGAGAAGACTTAACTTATAGTAGCTCTGAGGGAATTTGCATAATGATTTTCGTATTTAAATTTCTTGTACTTTTCATATCCACTGACAGATTCTACTTTCTTGAAATGAGATCCTTATGCGGAATTCATTTATTCAATCGTCTCAAAGAACTTTCCCGCATTTTCCTGTTCATGAAATTTATAAAAAAGTCTTTAAGTTCATTGGAATTTTCTGATAACTTCTATTTGCTCTCTGATTTAGATCTTGCCTCATTTATCTTTTGGTTCTTTTCAGGACTGGTAAAGATGTAATTGTGATCGTTGAAATCATCTAAGATGTTTGACCTGATATTCCAATGATTATCTTCATTAGAGTTCTGCCCCAATACTAAAATTTGTTATTAAATTATGTGAGAAATGGTTTACCCTGATCTCTAGTTATGAATTCCTTTTTGATGAGCGGCCTTTCAATTGGTTAGTCATACTAAGCATTTTTCATGAACAGCCTCATCTGATCTTGCATCTCTTTTATTCTTCTTCTGCTTTCCTTACTAACTTTCAACTTTTGCTTCATTATGGAAGGACTCAAGTGAGTGAGCACATGAGCTTTGGTAAACTTCAAAGTTTCAACTCATTCACCTTCATATTCTTAATTTTGAGGAGAAGCTGAGTAGAGTTTCAAACTCTCCGGACTAGCTTTTAGTTGAACGCTAGATTATAGATTACTCAATCTTCCATCGAGAGTTTGATTGTAACTTATTGAAGGCTGAAACATGTTGCTCTCAAAAGTAGACTTGGGCTCTATAGGAGTAATTGCTCTAGTCTATTCGTTGTGCAGTATTGTATTAGGCGATATCTGTAGCTTATCTTTGATGAACAGTAATTTTCCTTCTCTCTTTGAAATTTGCTCACCTAGATAAATTTCCTTTGAAAGTTGTTCTTGAGCAGGCCTCAGATCTTACTGACTTTGAGCAAAAGGTCTTCCAACATTTGATAATTGAGTTTATGTGCTTGCCTATGAAGGCAGTAGATTAAGGTTGTCAAAAAATTTGCTACCTCTTGGCGCTCTATTGTTTTATACAAGGTGCATGTTTGAGTTTCGATGATGAGGCTTCTGAAAAATAGACGAGGTGTAAGGCTACAAATGATTTTGATGAGAACTCATTTCTAAAAATTTCTGTAATGCAGGTTGTTTTTTATTAATCTCTTAATGATTCTGAAATATTTTTTATTGGTGATTCTCAAAGCATCTGTAGAGAAGATTAATTCCAAAATTAAACTTAGAGATTAAAAAGCAGCTTTGTTGCTAATAATTAAGGTAGAAGCATCTTTATTATGTAGATACTTCTTTTTCCTTATTCCAAATAGAATTAGAAATTGATTGGTTTAGCATCTTATGAGGAATGATGATCACTCCTGTTCCTCCTCCATGATCTTATCTAATTTGTCTTTGAGAGAAAGGGACTTCATGAGAGGCACCCAAGATATGTCGTTTGACTCGTACTTCTCAAAGACATAGGACTCAATTCCAGTGTACTCAGTGGAATCTTTCATTTGGAGGAAGACGATGTAGTAAACGTATTGCCACAAGTTGTGATCTCTCTCGATGTGTCGTTCAAATCCGTCTGAGTATTTATCAAACTAGAATAAGAACATAAATATGAGAAAAGATGGTAAAAATTTTACAGTGTATCTATCCAGGTTGCAAATGAAGCAAATGTTTTGCATGTCTTCGTCCTTCTCTCGCTTCATGTCTCTAAGTTCTATTCATAAAATTTAACCTTGTTTTTTCTTACAAGCGAATGTGTCGATGATAATACCCATGAGGATATTCAGCATCATAACGATAATCGCTAAGATACATTATAAATATAAGTGGAATGTGCAGTCATATACGAATTTATAACTCAAAAATATTCATCATATTATTCAAGAAGAAAAAAACTTAATGAGAATAATTAGCCACTTCTCGAAGTCAATATATCCGACTGCCAAAGTAGAGTCTCCAATACCTCCTCCGTTTCTCAGACCCAAACTGACGCAGTTCACAAAGCACTGAAGCATTGTGGTGCACATATTTTCTCCGATGTTATCACTATCGTATTTGTCAACGTTGAAATCGACAAATGTATCCTAAAGATAGAAGAATCCAATTGTTGTATAGCAGAATATAATTGTCACTTAAAGAATGGCCGTCATGAGCAACTGAGTTGAGTTCATAGTCACGGCTTTGATCACATTTTGCAAAACTGGAAGACGAGTCTATAAAAAGTCAAATGTAATATGCAAGACTTACCACAAAATCAAGTAAATGGAAAGCATAAAAGATATCGAGGTAGAAGAATCCAAGCAGTGAAACCATGAAGTAAAGTAAGTAATAGCGGAAGGTTGCGTCTTCAAAGAAGAACATCACGTTAAACAAGTAGTACTAAAGACGAGTGAAAGCGTTTCCAAACTTCATAGTATCGCCCATGTTGAATTCAGTTGCCTCCGGTCCTTTAGTAAACAGAATTTTGTATTTTTAAGTTTAATTTATGAGAATCTGAGTAGTCATTCCTATACTCATCTCTGAAACATCCAGTCTGTCCTCATTTATGAAAGGCTTGAAGTTTTATTTTTACTTCTTAACGTACTCTCTCCATTTAGACTTGGCTATTAGTCCGCCCCTAGTGTATGCATAGAAGAATATGAGTAAAGCACTGAGGGCTCCTTGTATAATTCCCAAATAGTAAACACTGTAGATTTCTATTGAAGGCGCATAAGACTCAGTATCGTTATTAATTCTCGTCAAGAAAGAGAGAAGAATAAGGTTGAAGATGACTGCCATTAGAGTTGAAAGATCCTTGAGTGTGTATAACCTTTGTGGGGTAATCTTGAGTTTACTTCTGTTGAGAGCTTCGTTATGGGACATTTCATCAATGAGATCTGGACATTTTTACATTAGCTCATTCACCTTATAAATTGCATATACTATAAGTTAGTCCTTTGTGGCTTGTGATTCTCTATTAACATCATTCATTAGCTTTTTCCTGCTCTCCTTCGAAATATAATGACAGACTGGCAGTATAGGGAAATACACTCTCTGTAAGTTAGAATTTACAGCCACCTCTATTCTACCTGTATGCGATCTGATGAATTCATAAGCTTTCCACTCATCAGGAGAAAATTTCTTTCTGTCTAAATTTTCTTTCGCCTAGTCAATGTTCTCTGCCAAACATTATATTCCTATTTTTAAATATACCCTCATTTAAACTATGGAAAAGAATAAAGATCTCGAAGGCTTCTGAGATGCTCCCCTCAAAACTATTTTTCTCCAGTCTTGAATTCAAATAGGAAACTTGGACGTCTGCGACAGTAGTGTGGTCATTTCCTAGTACTTTCGCGCAGAAAGCATTAAACACTACTAGCAGTCGTTCCTTCATGACTCCAAAGTCTAAAGATAGACACATCCTAGACATGATGTCCAAGTCTGCTTCTCCTTCAAGTAGAGACAAAAGTAGTGTGACTATTTTCTTTTTGAATGTACTGATTTACTCTTGATCTTAAATAGGGATAATAATAATTTTTATCATCATCAGAATCAGTAAAACCAAGAGGCACATATTCCACTTCTTTGTCAAACCCAGCAATATAATCTCTGCTGCTGTCTATAATCTTTGCTGATATGAGAGCCTTTTGGTTATTGTGGCATGGTCCTTGAATAGCTTCGATAAGTGTATCTACTATTTAGTAGCCCAGATTTACTGTGACTTAGTTGAAAACCTTAGAGTATTAGCCAAAGATCTTTGCAACATGACTCACTAAGTCTATAACCTTTCCATTTTAATTTCCTTCAGGGCTAAGTTGTTCTCTCAGTGCGTTTTATAAATGAATGTTGTGATTCTCGCAAAGTAGTTGCATAAATCAAATATAAAGTAGTAATTTAATAAATCTGAATATGATCTAGAGCATATAAATAGCTCTTTAAGGAGTGAGGGTTTCAGCATCCTTAGCTGATTAGTTAACCTTCTCAAAGTCTTTGATTTCATCCTTTACTATTTACAGCTGCTGTTCCAGCTTCTTGACCTCTGAGCCATTTGCATCCAAAATCTCTTTTAGTTCCTCAATTTCTAAATTTAAAAATGAAATCACTTATAATTATCTTACTCTTTTCAATCTGATGCAGTCTGAGCATCTGCTAATTACGCTTGATCTCGGTCTTTTTAATGATCTCAAAGCACTGATTTATCATGTCATAGAGCTTCTCAGCAAAGATATTCTCAGTGTCTCTTGAGATGAATTAAATAAATAAAAGTAATTTGTGGAACTTCATTTGTGAGGTATGGTTTCCACCAAGGAGCACAGCGATTGCCACGAGGATTGCCTCCTCTCTAATAGATCGAGAAGTCTCATTTGAAATATATACACTATCAACAATTGATACTTATTTAGAAATGATTCTACAAATGAGCTTAATAACTCCAAGGCCGTTGAGGGTCTGCTGTCTCTCTAGGATTTAATGCTCGTACTTATTCCAGTCTTCTGAGTCCCAATCAGCTGCAGGAGTAGTTAGTTCCTTGTTCTCAAACTCCACAAACTTTCTCAGAATCTTCAATGACAATCTCCTCAAGTCTTTGTCTATATTGGAGTTAAAGATATTACTTTCTTAAAATATATATTTATAAGTTAATGTCAGTGATTTTAATAAGAGACTTCAGAATATCTTTTGGCTCTATAATGTTTGGTGTGCCCATAGTCTGCCCTTCACTGCTTTTCTCAGACTTCTTTTTAATGAAAATTACTTAGAATACTAGAGACTTGAACTCTTGTTCAAACTCCTCGATTACTCCCTAAGAGTCCTAAGCTGAAATCATGAATGCCTTCAACTTTTAAGCATACGTCAATTGCTCCACTTAAGGTGCATTTGCAGGCTTGCTTCCTTTCTCACTGCCCTTTGTATCCTCCTTTTTCTCTGGCGAACCTTACTATGCAAGATTTTAAACACCGTCACTCATTTTTAAAATTGAATAGACAATTCTACATTAAAAAAGGATTTCTTTGAGAGGCAGGTATCTTCCATAAAGTCTTGAAGATATTGTTAACGTTGCGCACATGTTGCTTTTGCTTAGCATAATAATATATATTAACTCAAAATTATAGCATAGTGTGAGATTTTAGTGAAGGATTTGATAATTTTACGGATTAGGTTTAAGTTGATCAGGATTCATCTTCAATCTCAATTCGAAAAAGTCATTAAGAGCAGGGATTACTGAGTCAAAGATGTAGTTCTTTTAAACAGATCGTGGATGGGAAGGAGCCGAAACAGTTGTGCATTTTGAAGTTCTTGTTAATATCAACAGTAGTGAGGCGGTCCATTTCATCCTAAGGAAGCGTTTTCTTTCCACCAATACCTCTTCTATCATCCAAATTCTTGGCCTTGCCCTTATTTGCTCTGTTCATCGTCTCCAAAAATTTAGTAATATCCTCTCCAAAGATTTCTATGATCTGCCAAGTCTGATGAATGAATTCATCACCCAAATCCTTCTCTGTACTGAAGTATACATGCAAATAAATCTATAAAATTAATAAGAATTTAGCAGAGTGAAGTCTGTAAGTGCGGACTTGTATGGGTAGCAGAAATCAGCCATTTTAAGGCTAGACACTATTTCTTAAATGGGAAGCAGACTTTAGCATTTCTGCTCTGTCATGGAGTTCTTTCCATCTCCAAAAGCAGGCTAGAACTTTTATGTACTCAATGGAGTACTGCAGCTCATTTGGCATAAATATCTCACTAACGAGCTTTGGGTCAAGCATAAATTAGGCGTAGTTCTATTTCATTTCCTCAAGATAGAGTTCATAAGCTTCTTTACCTTCTGGCCCATTGAAAACGTAAAAAGGTATTCTTTCTACTCGAGTTTGTAGACTCGTTCAAAACCATTGACTAGTTATCCTTCAGCAATAAGAATTTACATTTTCTTAATTTTCTTACTTGAATAAAGTTCCACACCTCATAAAATAAGGCAGGAAGCTCACAAGAGTTGCTTTCTTGGTAGATTCTATAGAAGTTTCGTCAGCCAGTTAGCAAATTCTCTTTATGATGTGATTAATGTTTTAACCAGGTAGACTTTCATTATCCTTGAAAATTTCGCAAATTAGTTCAATCGCATGCACTCCAAATTCCACATCTTGCATGAACAAGTCTATATAGGGCATTAAGATGCTCTAGTTTTCTGGATTATTTTTAACGAATTTAATCAAAAAGGTGTAGACTTGATCAAGAACATGCAAATAGGAATTAGGATTTTCTGCATTATCTAAATCTTGTTACTTGATGATGATTAAAGCCACTTCATGAGCCTTTAAATTTCTCAATAGCCTTTAATTTTGAGGATCTGGGATCTCCTCCTCTTTAATAACTTTAAGATCTTCATTTTGCCATTCTTAATTGAGTTCTGAAAGATTAAGATCCTTCATCCCTACAGTCTCTGAGGAGTTGTTTAGCTCCTCTAGATGAGGATGGCCAGTCTTAGAGGCTACCTTTGAGTTTCTTCTAGAATTTCTGTTACCCCTTGCACTCTTCGAGCCTCTTGCACTTTTTAACTATGCTCTTTCTCTCTTCTTATTACTTCTCATGAAGCTTATCAAATCACCGAAGTCTAAATTTCTTTCTTCTCGCTTTACACAAAGGTCAGTCATTAAATCGAACTTGTCAATCATACTTCGGGATGTGATAAGTGCCTCCTGGGAGTTATACCCAAGCCAGAATTCAGCATTTTCTGCGTTCTTCTTCATTGATGTGAGCTCTTTAGATACTGCTCGCAATATTTGGATTTCCTAGTCATCTTCAAGAAGTTAAACTTCTGATGCGAGTTCTATTATTGATCTCTTTTACTGGAAAAATTTGACCAATAGCTTGAAAGCATCATTAACAAGATCCTCGTTCTCGTACAGAATTAGATCGAGAAGGATACAACTAAAGTCTCTTGCTGAAATACGCTCTAGATCCAATTTCTTATCCTCGAAAGCATTGTTCATCCATTTTATTACTCTCTCGTCATTCACTTTTCGAAGCTCCATGAACTCTTCATTCTCCATGTATTTCTCGGTCTTATGCTTTATTTATATCCTAATTATAAATTAACCTACTTACCTTTAAGTACTTTCTGGTAGAATCTCATTTGCTCTTTTGTATCGGGAGGTTAATCCCCATTGAATGCCTTGAGGAATTTGGTGAGGCGAATATCATTTTACATGTCAATAACCTTGGAGAGTATAGAGATGATCTTGATCTTTATTTGCATGAGTAATTAGTTGCTTTCATTGGTCTTATATCTAGCTCTGTTTGCCTCATTATCATCAGCTGCTTGCTTGCTCTGTGTGACACCTGCAATATCTGAGGAAGATCGTGCTTTCATTATCTGCTCATCTTTAACAAAAAAATAATATAGTATGTTAGGAGCAATAGCTATCTTCCTTAGACATGATATCTAAACTGCCATCTAGGAGAGTAATTAATGGTCCACTAGCTCTATTAGCTCAGTGTCGCTGTCATAGAATCCTAACTTGATCATTCCGAAGACTACTCCAAGCATCTCAATCATTACTATTAAACTCATTCTCATAGGCTTTGCTAATTCCATTCTAGTCATGGATAAATTTTCTCACAAAAGGTTTTAAAACCAGTAGCTAGGGACCAATTTCAACTCTAGATTTTGGTAACTCAGCTTCAGTGGTAGCTACTTCCTACCAGACTCGAGTCAATACTGGAATAGTGATGTTTTCTCAAGGGGTCTTTGTCGATATGCAGTGAAGTAACAGTTTAGCAAATTTAGCTCTCATTTAAAATTTATAAAGGATATTTATGAATCATACCTGTGGGAGATCGTATAGCTTTTCAAGAATATTGATTCCCTTATAATTTCTTTGCAAGCACATCTCAGCAGCTAGATTGATGAGAGCTTTGAAGTAATTAAAGAGACGTAGATCATCTCTCTTAAGTGACATCTCATAGAAGTCCTCTACCTTAATATAGAAACTGGATTTTTGTGTTCGTCTATGCTGCCTTATCTCACTCCTTTAAAGCTAAGGACTCCTGATTACCAAGTTAAACTTTCTTTGAAAGCCGCATGTCACTCACATTCAATTTCATGCTAGTATTTCCATCCATCGCTGCGCTCTAGCTTAGCTTGCCGCTCTTGTCTATTGCGTCTCCTCCATTAACAAATTGCTCCTTCTCATCCATACGTAGCATGATTTCATGCGAATTATTTACTGTGAACATATTCAACACCAAGTCGTACATGTTTTCCTCATTTTGTAAAAGGATTTCGCATGTGTCATGAATATATATATACCGATATAAAATTTTCATCTTGGTTTGAAGCGACTGCTCTCCATTACAGCAACAAGGTAGCTAGCAAGTTAAGGAAGCGTTCATTCTTCTTCTGATTTTTACACAAGTTGACAAAATTTCGATGGTGTCTTTTGTAATTTGCTTATCCAAGAGGACTTTATTATTCCTAAGTAGCTCAGTAATGGTGCTTTCAGCCTGGAAGTTATTCTGCTCAGTGGTTGTCATAGCCTGCTCGAAGCATAACTCAATGTACTATGCCACATAGAATTTGTTCATAATGTTTTCTTTTACAATCATAAAATTTTATATGGGTGTCTCTGAAAATATTTAATATGCATTTAAATCTGAGTGAGGTCATTTATGTTGTAGAGGCCTTCGCTAAATGGATAGTAGATTATATCAATTAGCAAGTCAATAGATCTAGTCTCTCTCAGATATAATAAATCAAAGCTCTCATAATATAAAATATCAATAGATCAGTTTACTTCTATCTCTCTTTAAAGGGAATACCTTCGCAAGTGAAAGGGTCCTTGCTTTCAGTCTAAGTTACGAAGAAGATAATCGAACTTAGAAGTTTTTCGAAGTGCGAAAAATAAGGGAGAGAGAACTTCTCGATCTGCTTACGTCTAATTTAGAAGATGAACTGTTTGAGGACGGGGATGCAAGAGTGTATGAACATGATATCTTACACCTCTTTGGTGCTTGCCTTCTTCAAGATAAACACATCATCCTCCCTTGAAACCTTCTTCAAAATAATCTTCTGAATGATTGTGTCGTTGAATTCGTCCTTATTCATAGGAGTAAAGATCTTTTTTTTTAGAAGGGGTGCTGCCTTTAAGAATTGTGACCTTATGAACCTGCTGACTCGCCGTGATCGTGCATTATCAAAGACATTTCTTCTTCCAAGGAATTGCGCTCAAGAAAATCGTCATCTACCATCACATCATCAACTTCTCCAAGATCTTCATCTGATCCCTCACCTTCGTCATTTATGTCCTCGTCATTAGCACTTCTCACTTTCAAGAGAGTTTAATTATAATGAACATGCCATGATCATACCCTTTATCTTTACGACACTGTCAATTTTGATTTAGTTTTCACTTTCTAGTCCGCTTATTTCGAACTCAAAAAATGTAGAGTCGGAGAGTTTGCTCATCTTCGAGTTAGTTTCCTCCTCCCCATCATCAACCTTGATAAATATAGCAACTTTAAAGTTTGCCATTTACAATAGATAAATATAGCAACTTTAAAGTTTGCCATTTACAATAGATCATGGCTTAAGGGTCATTAATGTCGTCCTAGCCGGGATAAATCTTAGCTAACACCAAGTAATTGATTTCTCTGCCATGTAGTTGAACGGTACGGATTTATAGCACTCGGCCGCTGTTGAGGTGACGAAATCTGTATTTATGACAATTTTTAGGGTCTTTCCTCCACTCAGCTAATCCGCCAGCCTCTTCATTATTTTCTTAATCAAGTTCAAGCTCAAACAAGGAGTTAAAGAAATTTGAAACTGTAAGTCAAAATTGTAGTTAGTGCTGAGCTATTCTAAATCATCATCACCTTTGTAAATTCTGATGTAAGCTTTGCGCTCTCCGTTGGGAGCTCTCAGCTCTTCATCTACGCAGATGTATCCACCGCTCTCTGCATGCTTGAGACGGATGATATCACCTCCATGCAAAAACTGTTACCCTCTTTGCTTCATAGTCTAACGGTAGGGCATAATCTGAAACTTCTTGTAAATTGCTGACACGTTCACCTCGTATCTTTTAATGATAAGTATATCCTATTTTCAAAAAGAAAGATCTTTTGTACAGAGACTCAGCTATAAATAAGATAAGAGCCAATAAAGAAGTTGTTATTCATACGGTTAATTCTTCGATAGGGACTTTTAGGTCTGTAGCTTGAGGTAATCTTAAATTTTATGAATTTTATGTATGCCACTTAAATTAAATCTATGCATCCTCCTCCAACGGTAGTTCTTGGTCTCCTGAGAAGTGCAAATAGGAGTGAGTTTTCTGGTTAAATATGAGAATCTAGTCCCTATAGATGATCTTCTCTCCAGTCTGTCTGTATTTGTACCTTGGGAATACTTAAACACATAATTTAAGAATATCTGGAAGATGCATCTGTTTGAGGATGGGTTGTGAGAGAGCTCTAGCTTATAGCAATCTTTGTCATAGTCAGCCAGGTTTTTGGAAATCTGTAGAAAGGCCTTTGAGTCAAGGTGCTAAAGTTAAATCTCTTAGCCGTACAACACAGAATCGTTGTGCTTTATTTTAATCATGCGCTCGTTAAATTCCTGCTCTTACACCATTCTTATCTTCTGCACTTGCATAGTCCTCATCATCGCAGTTCTATCTTGCAACCTATTCAAATAGGAGTTACTTAATTTCCAAAAAAATTAAAAAAATATTAAAGGCCATAAAAGTAAAAAAGAATAGGGAAATTTAATAATTTCGAAAGGGGAAAGTTTTTGGAAATTTGTTGAAAACGTTACGTGTCTTAGTGTCGAACAGGCTTTATTCCTTTCTCGTAGAGATGACTTCCTTCTTCGCCTTTGTGCGCTTCTTCATTTTTAGAGTCGAAAAGTTTCTTGGTTTGCTGATAGTCGCGCGTGGCATCATAGGCTAGTCTGGGGATAACCTTGAACACCATATTTCTCTTGTTTGCGATACCCTGCAGTTAATTAGGCTAGCAGTTCTGAATGCAGATCTGCTCATGAGTAAAGCTAAACCAAGATGTTAGGTCTCAATGCTTTAAATTTAGAATTCATACCCGACTGCTGTTACAAATCCCTTCACTTGCTCGGTGTACAGCATTATGCAGTCACCAATCTTCAAGAAATTTTAGCTCATTTATCAAGCTTAAAAAAATAGATGATTATATCTATAGCTTTCGTATTTAAATTATAATACAGAATCCCTAATTTATTTTTTATTACATTTAGTATTATAGAAAAATGAAAGTTAAAAGGCAAAGAAAATAGAAAATCTCTTAAAGTAAAATAAAGAACTTGAATAATCTGAGGCACCATAAAATAGATGATCTATTAGATTACTTGTTTAGTCAATGTACAATTTATGATAGAAGACTAAGCTTAAGCTCCAAACCCTTTAAAAAGTTTTAAGAAATTAAAATTTTGAAAATTTCTCTTTATAGAATAAGAATAAATAGCTTAATTTAAGTTCGTATATAAGTTGTATGCAGCACTAGAGACTATGGTGTCTTTATTTTCAATCTCATCAACTTGATCGTCGTTGAACTTGTACCAAATCCCATCGTTCTTTGCGAATGCAGTATAATGGCCGCCTTGCAACTGGCCATAGTGATTACTAACTGCAAACAAATCATAGATAATTTGTTTATCACCTACTTTCTGCTTTTGTGAAAGTATAAACTCTGTCATATCGAGTCCTTTAACTGGAAAGTGAACCAGCTGATTTTGCTTAGTTTGATTTCCCTTGAATCGCTTTAGATTTATGATAAGATAAGGAGGCGTCTTAAATATCTGCATTCTCTTTGACTGCCTACTTATGAAGCATGCATTTATTGCAGTACCATGTAAATTTAATAAAAAAGTTAATCATATTTTGAGTATTCTGTGAGCTTAACTTTTCCTAATTCATGAACTGTTTGAAGCAATCATAAATTGTAATCTTTGTCAGTCTGATCGAAGGTGCTAACATATTGTTTTACCCTCTCAGGATGAATCTTTTGCAGGCTCACAAATCTCACTAGTAGCTCATATAAGCCCCAAAACTTCTTAGGATTAATTTTGATCTCCAACTCAAATTCCATACAAGAAACAGCTGATGGCTTAGAAGACTAAGTTTATTTGGTACTTTTTCCTTACTTAGCACTTGAAGAACTTGCCTTCTCAATTAGCTTAGTGTCTTCATAGTAGTAGTAAGACTGGGTCGAGATGCCTTTCTTCACCAAGAAATCTTCTAGTGTCACTTTATCGCTGAAAGGTAAGGGGCAGTTGTCACATTAATCTCTATTACAATAGACGCAAATAGGCTCTTGACTTTCTTAATCTTATTATGATGGAATTTTTCTACTAACGATATTAACTTAATAGGGTAGTTCACTGAACTTGATACGTGATGGGTCCTTATTCGATCCAAAAACTATCTCATATTGTTCTGCCAGGCTCATTTGCCTCCAGAAATTGCTATCAATTTTTTAAGATGGGACAGAGCGGCTATCTTCCTTGACAAATACGATTTACAGACTGCTGATATATTCTCCCTATTTTCAATGTAGTAGGAAAATAGAGGTTTGAGGTACTCAAATATAGCTAAATGAATAGCTAGAAGGTTATCTGTAATTTTGAAATAAATTAGTCTTGGAAACATCTTCTCTACATCAATACTCTGCTCAGTCTGCTCATCAGGATTATTTACAGCGGCTTAATTGCTATTGAAGATCTAGAAGTTCAGAATGGTTTGAATAAATTCTGGCTTAAGCTTTTTACTTAACTCATTAGCCCCTCGCTTATCAGACCAATCTAAAATTAAATTCATTCTAATTAAATCTACACTAGTCTTTCTTTGATCTGGTATTTCTTCATCCTCCATTCCGAATCTTCGAATCATCTCATTTCCATTTCTTATTTGAACCATCTGGGTTTTAAAAGCTCGCTTGCTTGTTTCAATTGCAAAGATGAAAATATTCTATGCTTAGAGAGTTATAATCGTCTCAAACCTGGGTAGTATTCGTCTTACTGAGTCATCTTGAATGACAACTAGCTCGAATTATTCAGGATTAACATCATGCATCTAAGCTAAATATTTTCTCAAATTGTTGATTGGCTCATGGCTCTTAAATCTAAAATATCCTCTAACGCACCTCTAGAAAGTGTCATAAGGCACCCAAAAGTACTCTTTTTCAATTATCTTATTCTCTGGTATGGGTAGAGATACATTCATGAAAGGCTCAAATGTAATTGAAACTTTATCACAGTCAGGGCACCTCACCGTACTTTTAAATTAGCCATGCATCAAATCAACAATCACCGATTGATTTCGCTTCAGGAAGTTCTACCAAGACTGATCAGCATCTTTTTCATCGTTGCCGTCCTCGCATTCGATTTAAGGAACTATAGGTTTTTCTTAGACTCTGTTAAGGTCTTCATGAAGACTATCGAGTATGAAGTTAAGTAGTTCCTGTGAATCCTGCTGCTCATAGTTATTGAACTATATTTTAATGTAAAATATCTTAAAACTTACAGCTTTTCCGTATTTAGCAATAGTTCTCTTGAATTGTATAGGTGCAACTATAGATTTATTATCATACCAGAGCTGTTTCATTAGTTTTGCGTAGCTAATTGCAATTTACCCTTCAGAGCCTAAAGGATTGCGCTAGTTAAGCTCATTTTTAAAGAAGCCATTGAGAAAGTATTTCGTGAGTCCAATAGCGTGACTCAAACATTATATTGAGCTATTCATGTAGCAAGAGTTCCTCAGATTTTTCAAACCTTATAAAGAAGAAAAAAATTAGATAACCAGTCAAGCCTAATCTTGCTTCAGGACTCTTTATACAAAATTAATCCCAGTCTTCGATGGTATCTAAAGCATTGCATTTTTCTAAGTGGTACTTTTAATCATTCTCGAGACAGAGCTGTTGACAATAGTGTACCGTCAAGCATCTACAGTGAATTGATAGAACGTCGAGTCTGTTACAGTATGAGCATCTTTGATAAACCTATGCAGTTTATTGAAGTATTGTCGACTGAAGTCTAAACTTTTTATGGCAGTCAGCAATTTCGACTATCAAGAAATTGAAATCTTATGGCTGCCCTTTTCTTGAAGATTTATTTTCTTTTTAGCTTTACTACTTCTAGACTAGATTTTCTAAAAATGCTTCAATCAAATGATCTCCAAATTGATCCATTACTTAAGCCTTTACATGGATTTCATTCTGTAGTGAGTCTTAATCTTAATGGTAGGTGTCATCTCCCTCATCAATTTGCATAAGAGAAGAGGCCAATCCTAGATTTTAGGTACCTTGAACGTCGCCAAATTTTGATAGAATCTCTCTCGCCTTCTCTTGGATTTGACTCTCAAGGGACTTGATAATAGTCTTGCTACACCTCCAAACTTTGATATGATCTTTTGTAATTTACTGGTAGGGAACATCCTTACTAATACATTGATTTTCTTGAATCAATTTTAACACTCTAGCTTTAAAGTCATCCCAGTTCTTTTTCTTGCTAAAGCACACTTTATAAGGCTGAGAAATAGATGGCTGGTTCTTAGTTGCATCATTGAAAGGAAAGAGAAAAGCCACATCGAACTTAATTGCAATTAGATTTACCATAAAATTAAAAGGAACTTGTGAAAAATGGTGTCAGGTATCGTTCGAATACCAATCCCAGCCTTCTCAAAGCATCTTTTAATTGGATGAACTTTTGCGACGCTTGTGTCTGTATAGTTTTATTCAAGAAACTGCCATTGTGAGTGAGAGAGTATCATGTAATCTACTCCTAATAAGAGGCCGTCTATCAATTGATTATTATAAGGATTCTCGACATCTGAGCAACAGAGCAACTCCTTCTATGGGAATAAAATCCTTCTATTATCTAGCAATTTCACTTTAACTTCTTTATTAAGAGACGATCCTGATTCCTTCGGTGCTGATGTTGAATCTAAATTTGATTAAGTTAGGCTATTTTGGAAATTTAATACCTCCTTTTTTCTTAGATAGCTTTGGAGGCTCTTCAAAACCTTCACTACCTTTTGAAAGTTGATTTACTAATTTAATGTTTTCGCTTGTAGATGCTGCTATGTTGTCAGAATTCATTGGACTCGGATTGATTTGGAAGGGCTGTATAGTAGGAATTCCAAGTGGAGGTAGATTAGCTGCTTATCAGACGTGATTGAGCCATTAAACATCGAGCAAATAAATCTAAAATCAATATGAGCTAGTGCTTAAATTACAGAATCAAATGTTACTTCAGTCTGTGGATTGTAGAGCGACTGATTATCGTTTCCAGATTCTGCAGATTACGCCTTAGGTGATGACTTTGGCTCTGGCGATGCTTTTGTAGATTAGGAAAGGACAGTGTTGATTTCAGAGACCTCATCTCCAGTTTTTATGATGGCTTAAGCTTACTCAGGTGTATTTAAATCTGCGGCTTTTTAAATTGTTGAGTTTGAATGGCTTAGATTTCCAAGTCCCTTTAGCTAAAGATTAAATAGGGCATATTAAAGAGCTTTAGGGAATTGAACTTATTCATATCTTCTTAGATCTGCTTTATTTTCTTAGGGATTGTGGGCCAATCATCTCTATCATTATTCTCTTGAGGCTGCTCTAAAATGTTATTTTAGTAACTTTATAAAAGAGCGAAATCATCAGAGCATGGAGATAATTTGGACACTTACTAGGTTCCATTAAAATACTATTTTAATAAAAATTTTATAAAAATTAGAAAATCCCAATTCACGCAAAGGTAAAATAGAAAGGAGTTTGGAAAATATAAGGTAGAGTGTTCGGTCAATAAGATAATTAGTTAAGGGCTCTTTTGTCTATTATGATATTGAATTCATCATCTATAGTTATCATTTATCTTACAGTACAACTTTGTTGAGCAGTTGTTTGTTGATTGGAAGCTCCTCCAAAGAGACTTATTCTAATGACTCCAGATTGCTAATGCTTGTTTTCTCCTGAATTAATTTCTAAACCTTCCTATTAATGCTCTTTTTAATTTTAGGTAATTTTTATAATTCCCTAAGTTTATTCTAAGTTTGCAGCTTTCTAGTTCTTCAAATCTCTTTCAACTGCTTTAGAATTCATTTTTTAAAGAGCTTTAGAATTCGGAACTTGCTTGCTATCATCTTTAGTAAATGATTAACTGTGGGCATCGTGCCTCAAAGTTTTCTATGCAGAAAGGTTTTTTGACTTCAATATAATTTCTTTTTTGGAATTAATGGACTTCTTTTCTTCTAAACTTTTAGGTACAGATGTAGCTCCGTTTTCAGGCTTTGCTTATAATGTTTGCTATTTTTGGAATAAAATTTTCTTAGGACTTTCCTTCACAGTAGAGGAAACCTGTTCTTTCATGTTACTCTGAGTCAAGCTTCCAGCGGACATGTCTAAACGAATAACTATCTTTGCTGGCTCCGATGCTGTTCCATTTTTAACTTCTTCCTATATTTGCTATTCTTCATCATTCTCAATGTTAGGAGAATGAAGTATTCCTTTTTTATTTTTGGAACTCTTCTTTTGTTCTTGCTATGGAAGTTCAGGTGGCTCCAGGTCCTTGTTTTCAACCCAATTTAAGTACTCTTCTATCTCTTCTAATTAGATGAGTTCATTTTCTTCTTTAATAAGCAAAAATAAATGGAATAAAGAATAAGCGCTTAATGTGTGTCAGCTTGCTTCCTCTTGAGGTAAGCTGTTTTGTAAGTAGCATGAGTGAACCACTTTTCTAAATTAGGGTCCTTCATTATAGCATTGGAATCTAATTGCATAGAGCTAAATCTATGAGGTAGTTTGACTCTCACTCTTTCTAAAGCAATCTTTTCCTAACTGGAGATATCTACACTGCTCTCAGATTGGAACTATTAAAATAATAAGTGAAACTAAAGATTGGAGTTCGTCGAAGTTTAAATCCTAAAGAGCATTTAGATGCTCATGATTCTTAAACATAGATGTGAAAGTGGTGTCATTGAAGTACTCAATTAGTTGCTGCTGTTTTTCTAGTTGCTTTGGCGATAACTCAACTTCAGGTTAATCATGGGATTTTAATCTAGGAGACGATGCCTCTGGTTTGTTAGAAGGGACATAAGTCTTTGTAAATACTATAGCTGGCCTTGTGTCATTGATAGTTCTATTAAAATAATTTAACTGTTAATTAGATAGTTCTGTAGTTGCTCTGATTTTGATGGCACTTGGAGCAGCAGCACGCATTTTGCCTAAACGGACATCCCCAGTCTCTAGATTAAGAAAACACAATCGTCATATCCTCCTGATAGTATTTTGTCAAGCACTTTGTGCAGTATTTCTTCCTATTGTCATTTAAAATCCAAATTTGTAAACTTACAAGCACTGAGTGGGCACGCAATTTTTGAAGCAAGGGAAAACAACTTGCTTCTTTCTGCATATATGGCAGTGAGAGATTATAATAAGGCCTGCTTATTCGTAGCGAGGAAATCTCTTTTTGAGATCATCGAACATAGCATGAAGTCTTTCCTCCATTTTGAAAAATAATTATTTAATTTAAGCGGCGATCGAATTATAATAAATTATTTCACTCTATATAATAAAATGATGAAAGCATTCTCTCATCTCAGATAAGGCCTTCTCTCAAGAAAGACTATCTTTGCAAGGCCATATGCAATGAATAGCTATAGTCCAGCAACAATGAGATTGTTCAGCTGTGGAATCGGTTATCCCCCTAAGCTAGAAGAGGATCATGTGAAGTTTTTCTTCCTATACACAAAAGAGGGAGAGAAGGTAGAAGTACTAGCAAGAGTGGGAGAAACTCTTTTAGAAGTGGCTCATAATAACCATATCGAGCTTGAAGGAGCCTGTGAGCAAAGTCTTGCTTGCTCAACTTGCCACGTCATTTTAGAAGAAAATATCTATGACCATCTCCCTACTCCATTTATATAATTTTAACTTTTATCCAGTGGAAGAAGAAGAGGATCTGCTTGACTTAGCCTATGGACTCACTCTCACATCGAGGCTAGGATGATAAATAATTTATGCAAAAGTGATATTTAGATGTTAAGTGAAGGTATCAAAAGACATGGAAGGCATGCTTGTAAAGCTCCCAGCTAACACAAGGAATTTCTATGTCGATAAGAAGAAACTCAACTTAGATAAATGAACAAGGCAAAGGTAATCTTAAAAGCAAAGAAATTATATCGATTAGCATACTGACAGTAATGTATTGTAAATTTGATGGTCTATATTAATATTCTTGGAAATTTTAGTCAGAGGAGAAACTATTCAAGTTCCTAATAAATAATCTATAAAATATAAAACGGTAGTAGATATGAAGTTTGACTTCTCTAATTCTTTAAAATGTGTTTAGTCCATTCTTTGGCAAATCATTCCTTAAATAATATGTTTGAGTCTTAAGCAACTTTTTATAATTCATCGAATCTCCTTTATTAAATAATTAAGCAATTACATAAATGAACGACAATTTCGAAATATTGCTATCCTCTGTTACAGATTAAAATTTTAAACTCTTAAATTGTTTGATAGCTATGAACAAGACATGATATTCTTAGAATTCAAAGATAAAAAGATAGAGAAGGAATTCCTAGAGCAACATACTCCAAAGATCATATCTTACTCTCGGCTTTTTGCAATTGAATGAAAATTTTAATTGAGTTGTCCTTAGTCTTCTTTATCTATAGCTTTTCTCAGATTTACAGATACTTGCAAGGAGCAGCTACCTTAGTAAAGTTAGAGGCAGGTCTGATTAGGATAATAGTTGGAACATTTGTTACACTGTTCTACTTCTATTTAATAAATAGGTACAAGAGCCTCTCAGCATATTTCCCAGAGATTGCTTCAGTGATGTGCTATGTCTATCTTAACGAAGCAACTCTTATCTCAAGCTACTTAAGTGGAGTTATGACTTTCGACGGCCAATTTATTATAAGCACTGTCTTCACTTCGATTTCTAACGTGGGCTATAATCTAAAGCGTCTGCTCTTTTCTTATATCGTCATTAAATCAAATGATATTAAAGAGTTTGATTCGTAAATGTTATTTTTGAATTTGCATATATCTAGTAGTGAGATACCACCCTTATATAGAAGATTCTTATAGATACATGAGAATATAAAGATGACAAAAATTATGATATATTTTAATGAATGTCAATTTATACCTTCCTCTCGGCATTCTTCATCTTTCTCTTTGCTCGTTTGAACACAGGTCGAGATAGATTAATTTTCCAGAGGGAGCGGAACTAGAAGCAACTGATTAAATTGTTTTCGAACTTCATCAGGACCTACCATGATGGGATTATTATAACTGAGGACGATAAAATACTCTACAACAATTCCGCGGTTGACAGGATTTTTCAAATTTAGCAAATCGCTGAGGCTGCATTGGAAAAAGAACAGATCCTCCTATAAGAAGTTATAAATTATAGTTTCACATATTTTGTGTCTACTTTTTCCTATTAAGTTGAAGCTAGATATGTAATTTACTTTATTATCTAGCAGATGAAATGATAATGAAAACGGCTAGAATAGCTCAGGATTCACCTGCCAGATTCGAAGAAAATCAAATAGCTTCAGTTAATAAGAAAACGGAAGAAAACTTTTAGAAGATCAAATTAGATTCAGCCTAAAAAGTAGAACCAAGCAAGGAGAGCAATTACTCCATTTTAAAAAGAATCTTGAAGAAAGCCATTCCCAAAAAGCACTAGCAAACTGTCGTAACTCATTCCAATGCTAATTAAAGCAACAAACCCCATTCTACTGCTGCTGATCAGAATCAAAGAATCGAAATGAACTAGAACTAAGAATCTGATCACAGGTTTCTATAGAGTGTCTTCTATAGCTGTGCATATTTTATAAGCTTTCAGAATGTGTGGGACTATATAATGAAGAGTGGTGAACTCAGTTAAAATAATCATGGGAGCCTTAACTTCTTATCACATCAGAATTATGGACTAGAGGACAAGCATCTAGAGGTTGAAGGGGCTTATTTCAAATACAAGAAACTTATTTTATTAAAAAGAAAGATCTAGAAGAAGGTGATGAAGATAAAAATGAGAAGAAGATTCTCTAAGTATTCAGCCGCAAAATTTAATTAGGACAAAAATCTCTACTAATGACTACTCTTAGAGACTAGTCAGACTGGCTTGAAATTGAAAAGTAGAAATCTCTATCTTCTATCTTTTAAATTTGCTTTAATATTTTCAATGAAGACGATAGCTTTTGCCTCAGCTGCACATGAGTTTAGAAATCCTTTGAACGCCATAAACTCTTCACTACTCCTCTTAGAAAATAAAGTTTTAGAGGCAGGTCAATAGTACTTAGACACTGCCCTAAACTGCTCTCGCTTAATGCTCTTCTTGATTAACGACATCTTAGACTTCTCTTAGATAGAGTCGAAGAGCATAATTTTGAATTACGAGGAGACCGACATTCGTGAAATTATTGAGGCCTGCTTTTAGATTATGTGTATGAAGGCGGATGTTAAGGGAATTAAGCTTGTTACGCATTTTGAATAAGACTTTCCCAACTTAGTCCTTACTGACCGTAACAGACTCTCATTTAATTAATAATTGGTATGATGATCAATTAAATCATAGATCCTTATCAATCTCATCTCAAATGCTATTAAGTACACTCTAAATGGTTTTGTAAAAGTCTGCGGTAAGATAGATCGATACACTTACCCTCCGACTATTGAAATCAGTGTTGAGGATACCGGTGTTGGAATGAGTGAGGATTAGATGAATCAGTTGTTTCAAGCGTTTACAAAAATTAAGAGTAACCGTCATCTCAATACCGAATTTGATTATAATTATTATTTTTTACGAAGGTTGTGGTCTTGGCCTTACTATATCAAGGAACTTAGCTTAAATTATGGGAGGCACTATTTAATTATGTTGTGTTTATCTCTGCAGATTCTGTGATAGATGTGGGATCAAAGTTCATTCTTAAGCTGCCAGAGGTAACTCCAAAAGTTGAATTCAGGAACGAAGAGGAAATTACATTCTCTTCTTTAATTTTATATTACAATCGGAGAAGCCTCGCAAGATATCTTAGACACGTCTGCCCTCAGCACTGAAAGAAATAACGTGAAACTGCTAAGTGAGGTCAACGATCTACTTTAAATAAGAACAAAGCAAAAGCTCAGCATCTGCAACAAAGAGATGCAGGGAGGAGTAAATAATTTTTTATTTTAAATTATTAAAATTTAGAGCCATCTTACAGACCTTTCCTAGAGCATTCAATAACAGATTATCACTATGATAAATGATGATTGTTTTTATTATCACGAGAAAAAGAAATACATGAAAGTTACAAATACATAAAGAAGAAAAGCAACACGAGTTCTAGTCCCTCATCAAATAAGCTTATCACTATATTAGTGTAATGAATTGAGATAGTGATAACGAAAAGTGATTTATAATTCAGTAATAATTATTTAAGCGAGCAAATAGTTTAAAAAAGCAAAACCAGAATATAGGAATGAATATGCATTAGCTTAATATATTCATATAAGATCCAAGTATGATTGACTCCCCAAAATACTTCAAACTAGACAATCCAAAATGCGAGTGTTAGCCACTCTTTGACGTTTCAAGGAGCTGTACCTCAGACCCCTAGATCTAATTATCAGTTTCATTAGATGAGCTAGTTTTACAATGATAATCTGTCCCATAATAATCACTTTTACCAGAATATTTACAATAATGAAAGACTAGAGACTTCTCAAGGGAGCAGGAGGCGAAATGGCTCTAAGAACTCACAGTTTAATGAAAATTAGATAAACTCAACTCTAAATGAGAGATTCGAGTCATATCAGAAGAGGAGGATGACTAGATACAAGCCCTAGCATATTACTACAATAGAGTGTAATTTAAAATAAAGATATATTAGAATTGCCCTCCTGTGCTTGTTGCAGATGACGAGCCATTCAATATTTTAGTGCTTCAAGGCATGTGCAAAGACGTGGGAATAACTAATATTGATCAGTGCTATGATGGAGGACAAGCTATTGAAAAAGTGAAACAGAACTCAGCTATGAGCTGCTATAATCACTAGCCTTACAGACTTATCATACTTGACAATCAGATGCCAAAACTCTCTGGCTAAAAAACTGCTAAGCTCATCTTATTTTAAGTTGATTGTAAATTTAAAATCAGACGTATGCAGACAAACGGGTCTGTTCTCGGGCAGCCCAAAATTATATTACTTACTGGTGACGAGCACCTGCTCTATGAGCAGTAAACTAAGGCAGTATTTGATGAAGTAATAATTAAACCAATCAAAATGAAGGACATTTAGAAGCTATTGAGTTAAAGGAAAAAATATAATTTTATCTGCCTTTTTATTTTATATTGAGATTTTCTAAATTCAGCCATTGAAAACAAAGTAATTATCTCTGATAACTAAATATTATTTGCTAATGGACTACTTACTTGGTATCAATTAAATATCTCATTTCATTAAATTTGCTTAACACTAATCTTTCATTTTAAAATAATTATTTATAAAAGAGTCCTCCTTGAAGAAAATAAATTAAAAGTGATATAATTAAAGGATTGCATTTTCATTTTTTTAAAATTTCATTTATTGTTATAGATTCTATATTATAAGAGTAAATCTGATTATTAGGAAAGGATTAATTGCAATAAATTCAAATGCCGCTAGAATAAGCAAATTCTCCTCTGTTATTTGATAAGGATCCTTCTAAAAAATATTGTATATTATTTAAAACTTATTCTTAAATCAACTTTCGTCATCCTTAATCTTGAAATTAATCTTATTAATTTAAGAATAATGAGTGAAAACTTTGAACATATCATTGACTCTATCATTCATTTATGATTTATGTTTAGTTTTACTTTTAATCAGTGACACCTACGAGCAAGATAGTATCTTCTTGGAGTTCAAGGATGAGAAAATAGAGCAAGAGTTCATCAAATAGTACACTCCTTAGATTCTCTCTTACTCAAAGCTGTTTGCTATCGAGCTATTCAATAATTTAATTAGTATTCGTTGTGCTGATAGTTTACACTACTTCCCAACTCTATCGTCATTATTTTCACCCTGATAGCGGTGAGAATTTTATAGAGGCATTGATTTACATAAACTGTGGAGTTGTAGTCTGTGCCCTCTATATTTACCTTGTCAACAGGTATAGGAAATTTGCTAAGTATTTTCCTGAGACAGCTTAAAACAATAAATGCAATAGCTTCACTTCTATTCTATGTGTACTTGAACGAAGCTAGTATTTTAGCAAATCATATAGGTTCTATAACAACTTTCGATGGGCAGTTCATAATCAGCACAGTTTTCGTTTCGATTTCAAACGTCTCCTATAATCTCAAAAGGCTTACGATTGCTTATACTTTACTTTAAATTGATTTTTCTAAATATATAATAGTTTTACTGTGCACCTATCTACTTATCAGACATTACTACATCCTTGATAATCCTTACAGATCAAATATGTTTTATTATAAGAGATATTATAGGGTGGGAAGCTACACTATCCTATCAGAATTTTTCATATACCTATTTGCGAGACTCAACATCCAGAGAGACCGCCTCATTTTCAAAAGAGAGAGGTACCAAAAATAGCTTATAAAGCTCTTCAACAATTTCATCAAGATTAATCTTAAACATTCTATTGATAAGAGTTTTTTAAAGACCTACCATGATGGAATCCTTATTACTGATGAAGATAAAATTCTTTATAACAACTCAGCAGTAGAGTCTATTTTCGAAATTAAAAAGCAGAGTCTCTACAATCATGAATCCCAAGTACACACAGAGCACTAATTTGTCAATGATAACAACTATCACAGCAGCTACCATCGCCATAGATCGCCTGATGCTGAAAGCTAACCAGAATCTCACTATGAAAACAGTTTAGGAGCAGCCTCTAGCGGAGACTCTAATAACTCTCGGCCACACATCAATGACCCATTAAGAAAAGATGCTGACAACTTTTTCTTCACCAACCTAATTGAAATTTTGAAAAGAACTCAGCCCAAGAAACATCAGCAAGCTATAGTGCCACAGAGCAAAAATCCAAATAGCATATCTGCGAAGTCTAAGTCTTTTAATGACTCAGATGTGAAACTCATTCAAAACCTTAGCTACATCATTAATTTAATTATATATGAATGAAGCTTCAACTTTTCCGATGCATGGGACTATATAACTAAGAGTAAGGAGTACTAGAGAGATAATATTTTGAACGATGAACATAAAGAGATTGAAGGAGCTTACTTCAAATACAAGGGAAGCTAGTCTGATTAAGGAGATGCTCAAAAGAAGATTTTGCAATTTATAATAAATTTTTATACTTAAGTTTGCAAGTTTTTATCTAGAAAATATAACTCGGACAAAAATGCCTACTGATGACGACTTTTAGAGATCAATCAAACTGGCTTGAAATTGAACGTCAGAAGTCGATGTCATAAAATTATATTTTTTCTAAATTTTAGTCAACAATGAAGACTATTGCATTTGCTTCGACAGCTCATGAATTCAGAAATCCCTTGAATGCCATACACTCTTCAATCAGTCTCTTAGAAAATATTCGTTATCAATTTGTTTTAAATAAAGTTCACGAGTCTGGAATGTAATATCTCCAGACTGCCTAAAACTGCTCACGCCTCATGCTTTTTTTAGTTAATGACATCTTAATTTATTATAATTAAATTGTAATTCTTATATCTTGGATTTCTCGCAAATAGAATCTAAGAGCATAATTCTAAATTACGAGGACACGAATCTTGACTAAATTATAGATGGCTGCTTCCAAATTATGCAAATAAAAGCAAATGTAAAGTAGATAAGCCTCTTGAAAGCTTTTGAAGAGGGATTCCCTCGTATTTTTAGAACTGATGGCAACAGACTCTACCAAATTTAAATTGAACTTGATACTAATTTAATTCTGATCAATCTGATATCCAATGCAATTAAATACACTTTGCAAGGGCATGTCAAAGTGTTAATGTAAAATATTTATGTTAAAGTGTCAGGAAAAATTGACAGAACCTAGAAACCTAACTTGCTGATATTGAGCGTTGAGGATACAGGGGTTGGGATGACGGATGAACAAATATAATAACTCTTTAGAGCATTTACAAAAATCAAATCTAATCGCCATCTCAATACCGAGGGATGTGGCTTAGGCCTCACAATTTCCAGAAATATTTTTAATTAAGAAATATCGCAAAGATCATGGGTGGAGATATAGTTTTCAATTAGAATGTTATTTATAGTTGCAGAGTCTTTGGTAGACATCGGTTCTAAGTTTATTTTGAAATTGCCCTTCTTTGATGAAAAAGAAGTGAATGAGGAGTTGAAGCTGAATCAAATAAATGTTTGTGTTTTAGTAAATAGTGATAGACGACATGTCCTAAGATATAATTAACTGTTCAAGCTTTGGACTGGAAGATAACAGCTTCAACTTGCTGACTCAACCCATGTCCTTCAAAGTAAAGACCAAAGCTTTACTAAATGGCCCTCAGTAAAAGAAAAATCAGAGATCTAATATCCCTTCTCTATTCCATAACAGCATCAAAATTAAGACATTATTTTTAAGCAACCTAAGATCTGACTACTTTGTGAAACCCAACGGCTCAGCATATGCTTAGGGCCACAAATCCCCTCACAAGTTCATATTCCAAACTCAAGAGAGTTTCCACAGAAAGAATAAATCCAGTAACTCTAAGGTATAAAGGAACAAAAGAAACTTCAATCTCTAGTAACTCAATATTTTCAATATCCATATCTATTTAAAAAGTATTATATTTTCATGATGGATTAGGATCTATGCCTGAGTCAAGGAAACAATAAAAACTTTACTCCTTCCCGCCCAGTGGAGACAAACTACTTTGACATAGTCTCTAGATACTCCTACCTTAATGACAACTTTATAACATTAAATGATAACATAGATAACCTTCAGTCAATAAACCAGAAGGAGAAAAGAAAGAAGAGCAATATATTTAAAACTGAAACTGATATCAAGCAACTTTGTGATTAATTTATAAATGATTGCCCAAGCATCCTAATGGCTGATGATGAGCCCTTTAATTTATTGGTCTTGCAAGGCATGCTTCAAAATATGGGAGTACAAAAGGTAGACAGCTGCTACGACGGAGGGTAGGCTATTGAGAAAGTCAGAATTATTTAAGCCATCTTTTATTTGAATTAACAGCAATCTAAATTGTTTGAATCACAAACCTTACTAACTCATTATCCTTGACAATACGATGCCTAAAGTGTGTGGCTTGGAAGCTGCTAAGATCAATATTTATTTAAGAAATATTTATGATCATCAGGTAGCAATTATAAAATAGCCAGATTTCAGCAAAGATTGTGCTTCTGACTGGAGAGGATCAGATGCTATCAAATGAACTCGCTCACTCTCTTTTCGATGAAATAATCTTGAAGCCTATAACATAAACTGACTTGCCAAAGTTGCTATAATTCATATCGAAGCCCAGCAGCAATTAAAATACTTAAAGTAGAGATTCTCAGTTCTTAAAGCTAATGAGCTTTGATCCCCTGGATCCAAATAACCTTCACATTAGCTGATTAGGCAAAGGTCTCATGTCTCAAATCAGGTATCAACAACATTAACTCTTATCTTACTAAAATATATTGAAAATTGCTTATGAGATAGCATCTTCAATGATCTTGAAGAATAACTTTATATAATTAAGTCGAGCTTCTATCTTAGATCTAATTATCAATCTTAATTTTTATAGTTAAGCACTTAATGTTTCAGAAATTGAATCATACCTTTTGTTTATGACACTAAATAAAAGAATAATCTATACTTAATTTAGGACGTTTATATTTAATTATAGTAAAAAATTAGTGTCAACTATGTTTTATTTAATTGCATTTAAATTACTTTAAAGCTTCCAAAATAACATTTAATTTTATATTCATTGTTGCTTAAAATATAGACATAGATTTTGATATAGATTTTGTATTAATTTTAATATAACCAATCTCAATCGATGATAATACTTATTAGTAAATAAGAAGCAGACTTTATTTATTAAGGCTAGAAATTATGTAGAAGAGCAAGAGAAAGGAATCTAAAGAGAGAAAAGTAAACGACAGAGTGAGATTTACAGAGAAGACACTCAGCCAGGAAATGACTAACGCTGCTAAGCATCACATCGAATCTTTTGACTATGCGATTTAAGTTTGTCTTCCCAGAATATGCTAGAACCTTTTAATCAAATGATTGTTATTCTACTTTTGGCTGCAGAGCTGAGTGCTCCTACAGAAGCAGAGATTGCAAGAGTTCCAAGCATTGGGAAAATTCAATACCCATTCAAGAAAATGCTTATATGGTTTGAAAACTTCCAACTCCGCAAGCCAGTTAGATCTGATGCAAACTCTGCTCTTATCCTTTCGCAAAATTCTTAGAGTGGATCAGGTTAGAGCGATTAAGACAAGATTTACCCAACTGAGTGCAGACTTAGATCTCTTACATACTCTGCACCTTTGTATGCAACTATTGCAAGAAAGATAGACAACGAACCCGAGGAGAAAGTCACAGTACCACTAGGAGATGTCCCAGTCATGGTCAGATCTTAAAACTGCCACTTACAAGGGTTGAGTCAAGAGGACATGGTGAGAAAGAGAGAAGACATGGCAGAGCTAGGAGGCTATTTCGTCATCAATGGAAATGAAAGGATAGTAAGAATGCTTATCATGACCAAGAGGAACTATCCAGTCGCATTTTCAAGGCCTACTTTTATCAATAGAGGAAAACTATTTACAGCCTGGGCTGTTTAGATGAGATGTGTTAGAGACGATCTATTCGCACAGACAGTAACCTTGCATTACCTAAGCGATGGAAACTGCTCTATGAGACTGATCTATCAAAAGCAAGAATTCCTGATCCCAGCATATGTGCTTCTTAAAGCTCTCGGAGAAGTAACTGATGTATAGATCTATAATAAGCTAGTTAAGGGCTACTTTAAGAACAGACAAATCGGAGATAGAGTAGAAGTGCTCTTACAGGATGGCAGTAAGCTGAGTCTCTATTCTCAAAATCAGTGCTTGGCTTACCTTGGATCCAGATTCAGAATGGCCTTGATAGGAGTTCAGTCTGATATGAGTGACATAGATGTTGGAAACTTCTTCATTTAGAGACACCTGTTCGTGCATACCAACAACTACAAGGACAAGTTTAATATCCTTTGCTTAATGATTGAGAAGCTTTACTTTAATTTATTAATCTTATAATTTATTACGCTGTAGTAGCTGGAGAGTGCGAGCTTGATAACTTAGATTCCCCTTCAAACTAAGAAGTCCTTTTGAGTGGACATCTCTATGGATCTCTTTTGAGTGAAAAGCTCTAGGACTTGTTGATAGGAGCCAAAGCCAAGATAATTAGAGACTTAAGAAACCCTAACTTTGACAGACAGTAGATCAGAAATCCAATTTACATTAAGAAAATGATAGATTCCTAGGTGTCTGTAGGAAAGAAAATGGAGCACTTCCTTGCAACTGGAAATTTGATATCCAGAACTAATTTGGATCTGATGCAAACTGCAGGATATACAATTGTTGCTGATAAACTCAACAACCATAGATACTTGTCTCACTTTAGATCTATTCACAGAGGATAGTATTTTGCTGAGATGAAGACCACCACTGTCAGAAAGCTTCTTCCAGAGGCTTGGGGATTCTTATGCCCTGTACACACCCCTGATGGTGGACCATGTGGTTTGTTGAATCATATTTCTGCTAAGTGCATACCTCTCGCTGTCGAAGATGGAAAATTAGGAAATCACGAGACCTAAAAGAACTTCAAAGCACTTTTAGCCTAGTTAGGAATGCACCCTGTCACTAGTGACTTTGGACTTATCTATCCTAATAAGCACCTTCCCATAGTGCTTGATGGAGTTTTACTCGGATATATTGATCCTGATATGGCTCCTCAGCTAGTCTAATCTCTGAGAGCTCTGAAGATTCAGCAACTTAATACAAACCAGTTCTATGAGAGCGTTCCTTAGAAGCTTGAGGTTGCATACCTTGCACCAACTGCTCCTTCTGATGAATCAGCCGACAATCCTGAAAGTAACTCAGAGAGCAATGTTCAAACTAACAAAAAGAGTCACAAGAATAAGTTCTTCCCAGGAATCTCTGTTTAATTTTATTGTACATCTTCTTGACTTCAACTGTGGGAAGATTTAGCAGACCAGTATAAAACATTGAAATAGGCGGAGTGGAGTGGATTGGCCCACTTGAGCAAGTTAATCTCTCTGTCGCATGTTTAGAAGAGGATATCAGATCTGATACTACTCATCAAGAACTTGATCCTATTATAACTCAATTAACTGCCTATTTAGGATAAGATATTACTCTAATTATCTTAAATAACGTTTTGAGTATGATTGCTTCAACAGTGCCCTTCGCAGATTACAACTAGTCTCCTCGTAACATGTATCAGTGCCAGATGGCAAAGCAAACTATGGGAACACCCTATCACAACCACCCTTATAGAATGGATAACAAGGTCTATAGAATCCTTTTCCCTCAGGAGCCTCTCGTTCGTACCGAAAACTACAACAATTATGACTTCAGACAGTATCCTAGCGGCACAAATGCAGTAGTGGCTGTCATTTCATACACTGGTTACGATATGGAGGATGCAATGATCATAAACAAGAGTGCTTATGAGAGAGGATTCGGTCACGGATGTGTTTACAAATCTTACATCAAAGAACTCAATGAGCAAGTAATGGGCAACTCTTAGTCATCAAAGCAAAGATACAGAATGCTTATAGAATTATTTCAAATTATTCTGTCTAATGATTTGGATTTCATTTTAGATATAATCAAAACAGGTACAAGGAAGACCAAAGAATAGATTTGAAGGAGAAGAACTTAGATATTGATGGAACGCCTCCCATCGGTTAGAAACTTACCCACGGAGCAGCTGAACTTTGTGTTTATGACCAAACTCTTGGAAAGCCTAAATACAGCTCCTTCAAGGATAACGAACCTGCAAGAGTTGAGAGTGTTCGTCTCATGGCTGATGAAAAGAATTCAACCAACAACGTTAACCTTGGATATACAATCAGATACTCTAGAAACCCAGTTATTGGAGACAAGTTCAGTAGTCGTCACGGACAAAAGGGAGTGCTCTCAGTCCTCTGGCCTCAAGAGGATATGCCTTTCACTGAACAAGGAATAGTCCCCGACATCATCATCAATCCTCATGCCTTCCCCTCTAGAATGACCATAGGTATGCTTATTGAGTCTATTGCTGGCAAGTCTGGCTCTAACTAGGGAGAGTTCAAGCAGGTCAAAACTTTTGAGAAGTATGAGGATGACGATGTCGTTTATTACATTAATTTACTGCGCTCATTATATAGGAAGAATTCAATTATAGTACTTTGGGCAGGAGCTTTTAAAGCAAGGCTATAATTACTATGGAACCGAGACTATGCACTCTGGAATATTCGGAGATCAAATGAAGGTGGACATTTTCTTGGGAGTAGTTTATTACCAGCGTCTTCGTCACATGGTGTCAGACAAGAGTTAAGCAAGAGCAACAGGCCCCTACGATGTATTGACTCACCAACCAGTCAAGGGAAGAAAGAAGCAGGGAGGTATTAGATTCGGAGAAATGGAGAGAGATTCTCTTTTGGCCCACGGAGCAGCATTCTGCTTGAATGATAGACTAATGAAGTGCTCTGACTACAGTGAGGGCTATGTTTGCAGAAAGTGTGGAAGCATTCTCAGTTGCCATTTGAACAGGGAGATTCTCAAGACACAGACAAACATTGCAGGAGATAACACCAAGTATGTAGTCAATGAGAAGGTCTATTGCAGAGTCTGTGACGACTATGATTGCAGAAAGGTTCAAATTCCTTATGTCCTTAGGTAAATTTATAATTTTGAATTATTGGAGAGTTGTATTTTAATCTTGTCAAGATATATAATTTTGGAAAAAAATAAAAACAACTTGTAAAATTTTAAGCAAATTTCAAAATAAAGAATTTAAAGCTATTAGTTTCTTATCTATGAATATAAATTAGTTAAAATATTTATTTTTAAGTTTATTTGACTAACGAGCTCGCAGCTATGAACATCAAGCTTGCATTCTAACTGGAGTCAACTATTTGAGAAACACTCCAATTTAGGTAGATTTAATTAAAATACTATTTTTATTAGACAATTTTAGTTTAATTCTTACTTATGATACCAATTAAATATAGAAAATGAGAGAAATTAAGCAGATGATGGTTCATTCATTAGAAATTTACCTACACCTGCATTCGCAATTAGAGGCGGGGCATTCTTGTTGATTCTTGAACCACTCGAGTATGTGCTGAGTATGGCCTCCATGCTTGCATTTCTGGCACCACAAGAACCACATTTCTAATTCTCTCTTCAGCTATATTTATATCTCGTCTCCCTCAGATCTAGGCTGCTAATACCCAACTCCTAGGCCTTAACTTGGCGTCTTACTCTTTATCTCAATCAATGGATTTAAGATACCGATAGGTTGCAAGCATACGGTGCAACTAGGAGTTTGCTTGCCACATTGAATGCAGATCTTACTGAGGAGCTCAGGCGGTCCTTTCATTTTCTTAAGAAGCCCATCTTGGTTGTTCATTTATCTTTTTTACATGCTAACTAAAAGGTAGTTCTAAACTGAGGTCTTGACTGAGAAGCTGTGGTTGCAATAGAAGCACTTTGCAGAGCACTCACTCTGCTTTCTCTCAGCTTGCTGAAGCTATTTACTGACAGCACTTCCAATTATGTCTAGTGGTTTGTCAGTGCCTGCAAAGGAGGCATTTGGATTTAAAGCCATTGATCCCCTCACATTGCTGATGTCACTTTGGCGGAGGACGACTGTCTGGAAAGTCTTAAACAAGCCCAACTCTCCAAGCTAAGTGAAGGTAACATCAAATCTAGCCCTATGATACCAAAGCTGCAAGCTATTTAGCAGCTAGCGGTACTCCTAGATGAATTTATTTATCCTCAAATCTGCTGGCAAGTTAGACTTATTCATCAAAGTCATCGAGTAGGAAGCGATATAAGCAGCTGACTGAATGTCTCCACAGTTATCCACATAATTTATACTTATGCTAAATAGCTAATAACAAATTTTGAAGAACGTTGAACAGAAGAGGGGATCTCAAACCAATAAGAGCAATCACCTCCAGAGATCCATCCTCAATACCCTTAGCAACCATCTCTTGAAGCGAGTACAACATCTATGATAAAGACAATAAAGAATCACCAAAAACTAACTTACAAGGTCCTTGTCAAAGAAGCGACACATCATACCAATCTAGTCGAAGAAGTTTATACTCATCCCAAACTTAGAGATAAATTCTTGAGTTCCTTTTTAAGATAAGAAGTCTCTATAATTAATCAATCAAGAAATGCAAAAGTATTACAAAAAGGAGAAGAAGAGCTTGTAGTAAGGGTTCTTCATTTGGTTGTGCAAGCCTTTTGAAAACTCTAGCAGCTACTTTATCTTTTCAGCTGCTTGGGGCTCTGTGATAGTCTTTCCAGCTTGCATATTGATATTCCCCAAACTTGTTAGCATGAAAAATATTAGAGAGAAATATAATTTAGAAATTCAAGACCTGGATATTTGTTGGATCCTCTCTGTAGTTTTTAAAAGAGTCCGAGGCATTGGAATACCCACATGCCTTAAAGAAGTTTAGATGCAGAGCCTGAAGGATAGTTTATCGAGAAGAATAAGCAGAAATATGCTATTCTTCCTCTTATATTTACTGACATATTTTCTCGAGCTCATTATCAAATTTCAATTCGAATAAATAAATTTTGTTAGAAATATATCAGTATGCTTGTTCATTGATTTGATATCATTTAAGAGGACTGTATTGATTTGGCCAGAGGCAGATACAGCTGGGAAAATAGGTTTGATTAAGTCTTTCCATCCACAAAACTGAAGGGCTGAGTTGCGAAGTCTGCTGCTGTAGATTTTGAATCCATAGACCTCTTCAAATTTAGAAAACTCTTCAGGACTATTCATTTTCAACTTTATTACACATTCAATAAGCATAATAATTTTGAATTTATGTCTTGGGATATGGATGGATCATAAATAATCTCAATGTCTAACTAACTGAGTATGCCGTCTATAAAGCTAATATTCCCTTCTGTAGACTCATTTAACTTATTTATGTATTTCCAGAAGGTCTTGAGTCCAACTTGCTAGGGGTTAAAATTTTAGAGCTGAGATTGATAGGCCTCATTATACCCTCTAAATCTTAAAGCTAGAGAGAAGTTGTTGTGAAGAGTCTCCAAAAAGTATCCGCTGCTCAGTCAATAAAATGATAAAGATCATAAAATTTAAAGTCTGTTTTACATCTAATTAAGTGCGTCAGCGAATTAAAGTCCTTCCTCTTGATAGGTCAAAGCAGATTATAAATTATAGTAAGATTGATTGAGTTCTAAGAAGGTTTCTTCGTCTTGAAGGTACTTATTCTTTAGGCTCTCATAGTTGATGGCTGCATCGAAGAAAGGCAAGCAGTGCATGACTTTGTAAGACTTGGAACTCATACACAAGTGGCCCTTGCTAGAGAGGTCAAACACAAACCTCTTCTTCTCGTTGATTATGTGCTCCTGGATAAATCCATTCCTTGTGTGGACTAACAAAGGTATAAACTTTGGCTTTCCACAAAGACCTACTATTTAATCCTCACACTCGAATCTTTAGATTGGTTAAGTCAGATAAGATTGGGAGAGAACACAAATAAGATTAATATATTGATCTATCTCAACACTCTCATTAAGGTTGGAGTTCTCTTTCAAGTTTTCATTTTGCTGCAGGTACCAGACATCCACATTTTTCTATAGATAATAATTAGTGTTCTTTAACCTTACCGATTGCTTTGAGAAGGAAAAGAGAGTGTCTCTCCTCACTTAACTCCACTCAATACCAAGAAGCTGGACTTGATCCTCCTCAGATCTCTACTCGTCTCTCAACACATAAACTGGTCTTTTGAAACTTCTTAGGTCAAACACTTTTATTGTATCTCCACTAAAAGAAGCTAGCCTTCTATTGTCAAAGGGATCGAAAGATAGACCCTAAACTATAAATTATAATTGTAAAACATAATTGCTGTGGACATCTTCATATTGGTTTCTATGTTGGTGTTCTCTTGTGTCGCACACTCTTAAGTATAAAGGAAAAGGGAATACGATTAAATAAGTATCTCTCAGTTCCATAAACCAATTCAGTAGAACTATTGGGGATCCATTTAAGACAGAAAATCTCGTCATAGACTTTCTAAAATACATGCCTTGGCTCGTAAATGATTTGGGGTTTCTGCTTGCTTTCTATCTTTGCCACTGTCTGCTCATTGAGTAAAGCATTTAGTTATTGGTAGTCGGGGTCTCTTATTTTATTGAAAGTTGAGTTCATAGTTCTGTTGATATCCCAAATCATCAGACTCGATTCATTCTTGCCCTACAATTACAAAGTTATAGATTAAAAGGAATGTTACTGATTCATAGCCAGCAGCAAAAATGTTCTACTCAACTGGGTTCCATGAGATGCTGTTGCAGGAGCGAGGGTACTAAATCATGTTTCCTGTAAAAATTTGTTTCTCAATCTTGCCAGAGAAAATAGTGTTGCCATTTATAGCCTGCTAATTTTGCAATTTGTAGGAGTTCACATTAACAAAGGATATTAAATAAGATGTGAACTGTTAATAAATTTGAGGATATTTTTCCATTCTGGTGAGCAGCTGCTATGTAGAGCTGATGCTTGATCTTGGCCCACTCAAAGGACTGCAGTTGATCCAACTTTACGCAATATTTAGATAGGAGAAAAAATTATTACCTCTACAACCACTTTCAGCTTGAATCTAAAAATAAATATAGACTTATTGAGAATCTTTGTGAGAGACTTTTTCCATCCTCTGCTGGAGAGAGAATCTATCCTATGTTTTCCTGTCTCTATTCGAATATCTGCACATCTTTGGAAGAGAGCACTCCTAAGAAGTTTGGGTTTGAAGGTGAGAACTTGATTTCGCAAAGTCTGTCCTCTCTTTCCTTCTTGGAATCCTTTTATGTCATTTACATCTATAATTTATTATCTCCAATTTAAAATTATTACTAATGATCTAACATAAAACTAAAGCATTATAGGAACAAATAACGAATATTAAAATTAAAGATTAAGTTCGTTGCAAGAATTGGATATTATCAGAGTGTGACTCTGTGGAGCTTAATGCTCTCCATCATGATGTCGATGAGTCTCTGGTCCTTATTATCGACGGTGTTGTAGATGATTTTTCTCAAGTTGGCGGCAGCAATAGGGTGATAGAAGTTCTCGTTTTCCTTGAACCACTGATTGGCAAGGTCTCTTCTGCCATTTTTAACCAAGGCGATGTAGACGGGGTTGATATACTTCATGCGGCCGTACTTGGACACGTAGTCGTGAGCACCTGGCAAGGCAGCATCGAATTCCATAGCGATTGAGAGAGGTAACCATCTCTGGCCAATCTCAGGGTTCTTGTCCCAAGTGCAGTTATAGTCAGCGTCAATCTTTGTCATCAAAGCTTCAGAGAGATCGTCTTATCTGGTGACTAGTCTGTTGAGGAAGATAACCTTGAGCTGAGGATCAGTCTCTTTCAAGTAGATATCGTAGTTTGCGGGGTGATCGGTACCGTTGAGGGCAATGTAAGCGTCAGCTAGTGCTTCATACTTGGTCTGAGAATCAGTTTGGAAGCTTACTTTGTAGACTGAAGGGTTGGCACCTGGCTGTTTAACCCAGGCATCCCAGTCAACTGCCGCCAAAATAGTCTTATCAGCAACAACAATCAAATCATTGATATAAATTGGCTAGTCTTTGCGTTGGCTCCCATGTTGGCATTAACCCAATCCTCCCAGGTGGACTTGAGATCTTGGTAGGTAGCTGACTTCTGAGTGAACTTCTTCACATAGGTGCGAATGAAGGTCTGGAAGCTGGTCTCGCCTACGAGTGTCTCTAGGTAGGTCAAGAATTGGAAACCCTTCTCGTAAGGAAGTTGTGAGAAGGAATCGTCTGGGGTGTCTCCATTCAGAACAGGGTAGAGGGAGGAGTAAGAATTGTTAACTCCATAGTTCATAATATCAACCCACAATGAAACATTGCCGAGTTGAGCTTCAATCTTATGCCAATGATATCACAAACTACAAAGATAAATGGGAAAAATTTAATTAGGGGAAGGACAATCCATTATTTTTAAATTGACCATCTTTAAATCTTTAAAAATTTTTATTAAAAAGAATAAAAAGGGATCCTTTTCCTCTTATGGCACACGTTATAAGCTTAAAAGTTTTAATATCAATTTAGTTTTTGGAGCCTGTAACTTTCAGACCCTCAAGTTTTGACACTAGCAGCTTCTCGAATGTAGAGTTCATTTAGACTTACAACTTCGCCCTTGATGTTAAGGTTGACTTCGCTTCCTCTTCTGTTTCTGGAACAAACACCCTCTCCCTTACTGCCGTCCAAGATCAAGTCCAAGAAGTAGTGCTCGACTACCAGGGCATGATTGATTTAAGCATACACATGCTCATTGATATATAGAGCTATTATTTTAGCAATACCATTTCTAAGGTTGAAGCTCTTGACGATAAGGGAAACTTTGTTGATGCTACCTACACCACCATGACTGATGCCATTCTTGGATCAGCCATAAGCATCCAACTCCCGGCTTTTTTAAAAAAAATTAAAAAATTTTGATTGTATAGTAAAAATAAAGTAAATTCCTATGCCCCCCTAAAGACTCAAAGCCACAACCCACCAAATCGACTACCACCAAGACAATGCAGTACTTGTTCACACAGTGTGAACCTATCCACTGCCGCTCAGTCGCTCCTCTTCAAGATACCCCTTCTATCAAGACCACCTACTCAGCCAAGGTCACTGTTGCAAAGCCCTACGTCGTCAAGATGAGCGCCAACGACACTGGATCAACAGACAATGGAGATGGTACCATCACATACACTTTCCAAAACACAATCAACATCCCATCTTACTTGCTAGCTTTAGCAGTAGGTGATCTTGCTTACAAATCAACTGGCTCAAGAACTGGAGTTATTGCTGAGCCTGGAGTTTTGGACAGCTACGTGGCCGAGCTTGATTCTCTTGACGATCTCCTCAACAAGACAGAGGCATGGCTTACCCCCTACATCTGGGGAACTTACACCGTGCTCGTGTTGCCAGCTTCCTTTCCCTATGGAGGTATGGAGAACCCTCTCCTCACTTTCGCTTCTCCCACCATCATAAATAAGGTATATTCATTGTTGGTGACAAATCTAAGTCTATGTAGCCACTCACGAAATTGCCCATTCATGGACTGGAAACGAAGTCACTTGCAGAGATTGGTCCAACATGTGGCTCAATGAAGGCTTCACTGTCTTTGAAGAGAGAAAGGTCTCCGGCCAGATTCATGGAGTTGAATTCGCTAAAATTGAAGCTAGCATATCTATTTAAAAGTAAAATCATAGATCAAATCGAAATTTGGGGGGACGAAAATGCATACCACTTAATTATAAACAAAATGCTAAGTAAAGTGCCCACATAGTGCCAAAATAAGCTAAAAATGCCAAAATTTAAGTGATTCTGGCTTTTAATTTTTCCAAGAGGGTCTTTTTTTGCGAATTTCATTTTTTTATGAAATGATCTATTTAAATTTATTTATTGAATTTAATATTCATGACTGATTGATGTTAAGATTATGTTTTATTCCCCGATAATAACTGATTATCATTTCTAGACTCTATATTAAGCTATTTCAAAAGAGGCTAACTGCTCTATAGCAAGTCTCCAGATAGCTGGATAAAGTGAGAACTTATTTAAGCTATGAATCAATGATTATTCTTAAAAATGGTACTTATAAATATATGATTCTCAAAGTTTATCAATGAGTTTGCAGCAGTGACTTTATTAAAATGTAGATATTGTTATCTTGGCTATTATATTTAATCTTGCCAGATTCTTTAAATAATATATATGAAAGTCAAGATTGGAAGAAAAAAAATATGTCAAACCAACGAAATCGCATTTATAAAAATAAACGAAGGGCGAATCATAATAAATATGCAAATTAATTCTAGTATCTTAATAAGACTTTAGATTCATGAGTAAAATATTTAAGATAATTCATAAAATTTTAAATAATTTGGCCCTAATGGAAATTTTTTAAGATAAAGTTTCGTAATTTTTTGGCATTTTGAGACGATTTTTGCCTATCTGCACGTTTTTTCATAAATTTTTATCATAAAAAGTATTGGGGCCAAATTTTTATATATATAAAAATTGTAATTAATTTTCAAATGGTAATTTAGACCTTTGAGATATAGATATATAATTCAAGACTTGAACTTTTTAACACAATTTTCGCAGAGATCGAAGCCAAATTCATCGTCGTGGTAAATGTAACCATAAAGGTCTTCCCTTTTTAAAAATCCAGAGGAACAGGCAACTCTCTTTCTGCCATCGCATATCCATCCTGAAGCATATTAAAATAAGTTTAATTTATATTTTGACCCTTTTTTACCAAGTTAAGCGAGCGTCATTTAATCAAGGGGGTGCTCGTGCACATTTTTGTAACTGTCATAGCATTTAGCACAGAAATCCATATAATTTTATAAGATGGGTGACTAATTTGAACTTCTTTTGATATTGTCATATAAAAAGTATAGGATATTAAAATTTTTCCAGAAACCAATTTAATTCAATCAATTATAGGATGAATACGAATAGATTAGAAGAGGTTGTAGAAAGTAAAATGAAGTTATTGTGAATATGATCTCTCGTGGCTCTGATGCGTGGCGTTTGAGATCTCTTTTCTAATCTCGTTCAAATTAATTAAAGAGAGAATTATTAGAAATTACACCTTAATTATCAAAATCTCATTTACAAATTGGCACTTTAGACTATTGGAACAAATGAGTAGGAATAAGAGCACGTCTAATAGAAGAGTACATTGATAATTTAATTAAAGCGTAATAAATGTTCCAATAGTCTAAAAAAGCAGATAGAGGAATGATAATTTGTAGTGTGAAATATAAAGCCTTAGTGATAAATAAAGTAATAAAGACTAATATAATGACTAAAAAAGCGCATGCGTAGCTGCCGCCACAGTTCACCAGCCACCATACTAAGCCAGGTCATCTTTGCTAGCGCGAGGCCAACTCCAAGCTCTTAGGGTGCTCAGCATGATGCTTGACTGAGACGAGATAGAGCGGTGTTATATAGTGGATGCGGCAGGTTATGCACCTTAAGAGTACTGTTGAGAGAAAAATTATGAATGAATACAGACTAGAGCAAGCTAGACAGCAATAGTTGCACATACAGCAATTTTAAACGGGAGTAGGTATAGAAGATAGATGCTGGGCGAAGATACCTTGTCTGATGAAGCTATTGACCTGCCGCATCCACTATATAACACCGCTCTATCTCGTCTCAGTCAAGCATCATGCTGAGCACCCTAAGAGCTTGGAGTTGGCCTCGCGCTAGCAAAGATGACCTGGCTTAGTATGGTGGCTGGTGAACTGTGGCGGCAGCTACGCATGCGCTTTTTTAGTCATTATATTAGTCTTTATTACTTTATTTATCACTAAGGCTTTATATTTCACACTACAATTATCATTCCTCTATCTGCTTTTTTAGACTATTGGAACATTTATTACGCTTTAATTAAATTATCAATGTTCTATTCTAGTACATCATTAAAAACCCCATAATATGATAAGAAAGTGAAAAAAGTTGGGGTATAATTAATTTAAATTATAAATACTTATAATCATGCAAAGTCAAACGCGAAATTACTCAAAATAACTACATGATCCATCCTATCTCAGTTTCTTTTTTACTCTAAGGTATGGATGTAGTCACCCTTATCAGTAGTAATAGCCATTCTCAACATCAACTCCATCGCAAAATGTTGAGAGTGCCAGCGGGCACTAAACTCTCGCATTTAAAAAGTTGTTTTGCAGATGAGAGCTTTCCATCGCATTTCTAAGTTTCAAGATGTGCACATCAATTATTTGATTGATCTAAAACCCTTTTTCGCCACTAAGCGCACTTCAGTTTGGAGTAGCGCGCGAAGATCTTCCTATAATAATCTGAAATATATTTACACTGCTCAGGTGTGAGAGGGATAGCGTGAAGTTTGTATTTTGCTGACAAAAGCTGTGTTCACACACAACACCTTCATGAAGAAGAGTTGGTAACAAGAAGCACGATAACATAGAAGTTTACGATAGAAAGTAAATATAACTAAAAGTGCGTACTTGCAGGAATCAGCGAAGACTCAGGCTTAGAAGTTTCATGTCCTTCACCTCGCTTTTATCAAGCGAGAGCAGTATGTTGCGTTCCTTAAGAAGCTCAGAGAGAAATCACAGAGGGTGAGATCTTTTCTCTTCGTTGACAACCTCAGCGTACACAAGACAAAGGAAGCGAAGAAGGCATACGCTGATTTTAACATCATTTCCTGTTTTTAATGTTCCATACTCGCAGAGTTAAAACGGCATTGAGTTTTACTGCTGGAACTTAGTTAAGGGACACTATAAGAAGCTGCTGCTCTATCATTGATGCTTGATTAAGCTATCGATACAGAGGATTAATAGTGAGTAGTTGTAGAGAGGGGAAAGAAGAGAAGACAAAGTTATGTGCGAGAAAAAGGTAGAGGGGAATATTTGGGAAAAGTATTTAAAGCTTAACTTAATGACTTAAGTCACTTTTGCTTATCGGGGAAGAAGGGATAGTTCCTTCTCTCTTCTGTTGGGCAGACGGACCTAGCTTCCTCATCCTTCGAACCTGCTCCCGCATCTATGTGCATCTCGTCGTCCTAAGTTTGTATAGTGATAGACGCTTGCTCACCTCGATGCTTATATTTGCTTCCGTGCTCTGAATACCTTTGCTCTCTCCTTCATTAAGTAGATGCCAGTGCGTTTCTCTACACAGTTAAACTCTAAACTTACTAGAGAATAGGGATACTTTGAAGCTTCTAAAACCATTCGTCGCTGATAATATTCCTTGCTTCTTTGGGTCGTTCTCCTCTACTTAGAATCTCTTCCTGTGTGCATCTTCAATGATCTCTTTGAGGTACCTGCACGTACAGTAGAAAGGACGCCAAAGAAGAACCTTCGTTGGAACTTGTTTGAGAGTTGTTCCTTTTTAGGAAAATAGAGCAACCCGGATTCCCATAGATCTCATACATTTAGTGACTAGATCTCAGGATAGTTTGGAAATTCCATCATTTGACTTTCGATTGTTTTGAGAGCTTTCTTCTCATCAGCAAGAATGCTTTGAGGAAAAGAGATCTTTGTTCCCTACATTTCGGAAGGAACAAACCAACTAAGATTATTGTTACTCCATAACATGAGAGCTTCTTACCTTGCTAAGTGAGGTACCTGTAGAGGTCTTCCTTGCTTTGGAACCTGTTGCTCAACTCTGCCGGCGCTACCTCCCTCCTGACCATGGAGCACACCTGGACTTAGAGATCAATGACTACATGGACCGATGCAACAGGCTTGCGCTGATGGAGATGTCTAAGAGGGAGAATGGAGAGACGACAAGGGTGATAACTGCGGTGTGCATGTGAGGCATGTCTGGTGTTAAAAATAAAATTACCTTAATTTAGTCAATAAACTTATATATATTATAAATATAAATATATCAAATAAAAATCTCATATCATTTATATTGCTCTCTAAGCTAAATATAATTATTATAGCTGATAATTTAATAAAAAAAGAGAATTAAATTAATTATTAAATTAAAATTGCTTTAATGAGTGGGTTGAAGTGTGTCCAATTTAAATAATAATTAGACCATTCGATTCAGCAAAAATTCTAAGAACTTTTTATCCTTGCAACTTTATTGTGGGAGCTCTCCGGTTGCTATTTTTTTTTCCCTTTTTCCCCGCCTGATCAGCATTGGACGTTGGGGTTTGCGGTGACTTCTGGAAAACGGTGGATTTCAGGTCGACATCAGTAGAGCTAGATTGGCAAGACCCCTAGAGATCCTCCCCATCTCTATAAAAGGGAGGTAGTGCGTCATCACTAACTAACTGACGATGGGCTTTCACGGTGACGTGGGACAACTGATCAAGGAGTTACGCCTGTGAATTACTTTAAATCGATTAAGTATTATATGCCTTAGGTGCTTATTTCCTAATAAATTAAATTAAATTAATTAATTAATTAATTAATTGTGGGAGATATCATAAAGAGTTATACGCGACACAAGTTTTAATGAAGATGAGGAAGGATGCGTGGGTCGTATTTCACTGTTGAGAAGTGCTACGAAGATGACTAAAGTAGAAACTCATATTTATTTTTGATAAGCTCTCGAACAAGCAACTGATCAGAGGTGAATCTGAGATTTCAACTGACACAAAATTGCAACACTCCATTTATTATTTTAACTATTCGCCGATTTTAATTAAAATTCCAACTATATTGTACATTTAATTGCTAAAATAGGCAAATTTTTAAATTAAGTTTTGATCATATTTTTAAAATGTACATTTCAGCACCCATTTTCCTTTTCATTTTAGATATTAAACTTTAAATCAAAGCTGCAAATGTTGCAGTGATAAAATACTTCATTAGAATCTTCCTGATATTTAAGATAGCCTGAGAGACAGCCAGAGAAGTTTGTGGCATCACAATACCAGTAGTAGTAATTCTCGAAATTCTTCATCTCCTGTAGATGATAAAGCATGTACTTTTATAGAGGATTTTTGTGTACATAAGTTTTTAAGAGTTCTTTAGGCATCAGACTTCCAATCATGAGCTTAACTTCTCCCATCTTTTTATTGAGATTTACAATAATTTCCGTCGATATATTTAGTGTGCTAGTGTGGTTTGATTGCTGAGTGGCAAAATTATTAGTTACTCTTTCCTCCAGCGAATTTATTCGTGATTGTAAACTCTTGAATTACTCTTCGAGCGGATCTTTGAACTTGCCTTGCTTTTCCAAATTTTCAGCGACTAAAATGTTAATTAATGAACGTCAGATAATCTGTATTTTATATGATGTACCCATTCTTCTCTGTATATTTCTCAACTAAGTGTTTAGGAAGGAGGTAGAGATTTTCTGAAATGAGGGCAGCCATTTCTTAGTAACTGGCTTGGTCAGCGTTGCTGTTAACTTTATCAAAGGTGCTTGATATTATAGCGATAAGAAGGTTGAGCATCACAATCATGTCAAGTAGTGTACAAAGCACCCACAAGAAGAACACAAGTTGCTCAGCCACAGACCCAAATGCAGTAGTGTCGTAACCTCCCAAGATCATAGAGTAAGCGTATAGTACTGCTGGAACGAAAGTGTCGATAAATCTTTCATCTTCTTCGTTTCCTAGAGAAATACGCAGGAACGTATCTCCGAACGCAGCCACTCAATCAAATATGAGATGATATTTAAAAAAGGAGATTTATCATTCATACTGTAATCAAACCCCAAAATCCATAAAATGATAAGAAAGTGAGAATAGTTTAGCATAATTAATTTCTTTATTATTCTAAAATTCAGAGATTTTATAAAAAATCTTAGATAATTAAAACGAGATTTCATAATAATTGCCATCACGTCGACGACGGCGATTCCTCCCGTACCCTTTATTCTTACAAAGTTTTTATAAATAATTTCAATTGCGATTAGAGAGTCTTGAAGTCCTCCCCCCCCAATTCTAAATATATGCATTTTTAATATTTAACGTCTTTTAATTAATTTGAATTAGAAATGGAATTTGATATATTCCTCATTTAACTTCCTTCATTTCTTTTCTGAATATCACTAAGAACTGGATCTTTATAGTACATAAACTTGAATCTTGGACCAGCTTCCTCTCTTCTTTTAAAACTCCCGGAAACCAACTTCTAAGTCTCTAACACAAGAAAAAAGGGGCAATTATGATTTTTAATTCCGGGACTACAATAGTAACTCGGGATTTATTTATATGCTTTCAGGACCACATAGCAAACAGAGACTTCTGGCTTCAATCACTAGTGAACTGAGTCCTGCAATATTCAAAACCCCAAAACCCCATAATATGATAAGAAAGTAAAATTAAGTTGTGTATAATTAATTTCTTTATTATTCGACGAATATGAATGGATTAGAGAGATTGGTAAAAAGAGATGTATAATTGATCTGATGGTTAAATTAATAAAAACATCTCAAGAAAAATAACAGCCTTAATCTTTAGTTGCGTACTTTTGAGCCAAACTATATCAGCTTTGAATTTCATTTTTTGAAACATCTCTAATCTATTTTCAAACTTTTC
>JAJKFJ010022854.1:0-37688 GCA_027382625.1 Tetmemena sp. SeJ-2015
TCTTTACATTTCCTTCATCGCATCCATGCTAATGAACCTTAGATAGCTATAGATATATGTTACACTTATAGTTATATTTTTCCTCGCAAATTTTTAAAATATTAATTAGTTCTATAATATTGCTATTCTCAAATTATTTTTAGAACCATTCTCATTTTTTAGTCACAGAATAGATAAGGTTCATTAGGCTAAAAGTTTTCTTCTTAAAAAGAGTTAAATCTAGCTAATGGGAAAAAGGTCGCGAGTTAGATCCATCTGAGGCAAAGCTCATCGTCCTTTTTAGTTCCAAATTTATAACCATAGTAGCCGCACACAGTGGCTCCAGAGTGAGGAATCCCAAACATGTTCATATTCATGAATGAGACAAAATAAAAATATCTCAAAAAGGGCCAATCACTTACTGTCTCTTCAAACACGTGCGAGGATAATCTCCCACTTGAAGCAAAAGTTGATTGACTGAGGATGAAGGGTCTTTGGTCTGGAAATATTTACTTCATATTGTTATAGGATATGTTAGACATCATAAGCTAAATATTTTTTTTTTAATAATTGAGAGTGGAGGTTGTATTCAAGTTCATTTGAGAGTCCTGGATGAGTTAGATATTTTAAATCTCTCACGATAAAGGGTAAGTGATAGGTTTCAATAATTAAAAAAATTCATGTCTTATTTTTTGAGCTTTTCTAAGATGGGAGATACTTTCAATTAAATTTTAACATGAATAAACTGAAATTAAGAGACCACAAATTTTAATCTTAATAAATTTTTATCGCATTCTAATTATTTCTAAAGAAGCGAGTTTACTATTAATGCAGTATTTGATTCAATTATCTTAAGTTATCTGTATTTTTTCGATCATTATAGTTATCATTTATCTCATTTATTTTAGGCTTTTTGATTTATAGTTTTGGTAAAAATATAAATAAATTAAATGCAAGTTTTATAATGATTTAATATAAATGAACCCTCGATGTCATCATACACAAATTATTTATTCATGATACTAGCAATCGAATATCTCAAGCATATCTCTCTCTATTTATTGCTTCATCATAAGTCCATTGAGTGAGTGGATATGGATTTGGATGAGTAGCATTTAATGATAAAGTCATATGGTCCCAATTCAAATTAAATTAGCTGCTGTTTTAATCAGAATCTCTCACTCTAAAAATAATTAATCTCATTACAATTTATTTTATGTTGATAGGTATCTGAAGAACTTTTAACATTTCCATTTAGAGAAAAGTACCACTGATTCATTTACGCAGCAGCAGTATCATCGTAAAGACCTTAAAAAGACTCATCTTTCTCATTTTCAATCTGTTTTGAAAGTCTTCTCCTCTTTTTATTAAGAGAGTTGATTTCTCCGTCACTGCTGGTATAGATATCGTTGTGCTAGAGCCACAAGCCATCAAAATTAGTCTGACTTTTCAAATACTGAAGTCCTTTAAGCATCAGTTCGCTCGATCCAGGGCACATCCAGTCGGGAAACACAGAAGAATACCCCATGAAATTGGATTTCAGACTCGCATTATGAATCTATAAAAATTTATATTGCTGAGAATCCCTGATTAGAGAAGTATGCCCTCAGTTTAAATTATTTGTTTATGGAATAAATAATTAATTTTTTGTTGTTTCCGCTTGCTTATAGTAGTAGTTATAATCTTTGACTAGCCATCCTGGAGGTGTGAATATTTTAAAGCAAAAAATGCACTCTTAGAGAAAATTAAATTTTATTTAGCAATAAGACAAGTCTTTATTGGTATTTTTTCAACATCAATTAGAAAATAAAATTCGAGTATATAATAAAAAAAGAAGCTGTTTAGATCCTTGAAGTATAAAAATATGTTGATAAATAATTGCTTTTAAGTTTTTGGTATCAACCTGGTAATCTTAGTTCAAGTCAAGGTATTGATTGCTCATTTAAAACAACTTAAAAAATAATAAGAAATTTGGAAAGTTTCAATTGGCATTACAGCACTCTAAAAAGATTTTATAGACAATAATATATTTTCTTAAGTAAAATAATGTAATTATCATTTTAAATAAGATGAGTAGGCTTTCAAATAACCGTCATCATAATTTGAAATTCATAATATTTTTACACATTAAATTATAGTCAAGTGTGTGATACTGCTCTGAGCCAAACTGCCATCCTAAGCTCCAGAATGGAGGAAGGGCAGCCCTTCCTATCAAATAAATAATAACTCTATTTTAAGTTATCACATTCTAGTAAAGTTGTATTATTTCCTTGGCTGTGCCATGTATGAAAATACTATTTCGCAATTTATTTGATTTTGAATTTATTTAAAATGAAAAAGTAGGCTTCTATTTATCCACCTGTAGTGATGTAGCTGAATTTAGTAGTTCCATTTCCCAGAAACTTTATAACTGGTGATTGAGCATTTGCATTTCTAAAGTAAATAAAGTATATTCTTTTTTTAAGTTATTTAAATTTTTAAAATGCCGAAATAGTCACTCATAGATTTTCCAGTTTAGACTAACAAGAAAGGGTGAAAAATAAAAAATGAACTCCCGAAGTGCCTTTCCTACCAGAACCATCATCTGTGTAATTGTTATAGCCGGAACTCCACATAGTGTAGGTCCCTTCATCAAGATTGAAATTCCTTACTCGCTCCCCCAATCCATACAGTTTCTATGATGGCAGAATGAAATCTATCTGGATGAATTTGTCTGAAATTTAATTAGAATATAGAAGTCCATAAAGGCGAGAGTTTGATATTGAGTATCAAGGTAGAACATTAAATAAAGTATGAACATATTTCTCCCTTAAATTTAGAAGTTGGTTTGATTTGTTGGATCTCTGAAACTGAAACTAAAAGGTTGTTGATTAATCTGAAGACCCAAGTTACTTAATCTGAATTTACTGGTAAATTTAGGCTTGGGCACAACAGTTTCTGGAATAGAGAACCGACTGCTGTTCGCATCAGTAAGTTCAAATCAGGCTGTTCTATCGTTAATCATATCGAAGGTGTATTTAAGATTGAAGATGAAGCGATTATTTGCATCTATCTTTATATTAGTCCAATTTAAAGTCAACTCTGATAATGAATAAAATAATTAAATTGTTATATGCTGATTAAGAGGATTTTTGCTCTTTTCCAAGGACAATATCGTTAACCCTTTAATTTTCATTGTTTTGTAAAGACAATTTATTTTGCTAATTTTAATCCTAAGTGAAGAGCCTTCTCCATAAGGAGTTCTCTTACTTTGTGCTGGAAGGTTATTAAGGAATCAAGACATAAAAAATAATATGAAAAAGAGCGTCCCACTTATCTAAACTTCTCAATTCAAAATAAAAATTATAAGTTTATTTTTAAACTTACGATTGCAGATTGGTTTAAGCAAAGTAAGGATTAGCTTAATTTTTTGGAGGCTGGGGAATATAAACATTATCATCGCTATCTGAAGTTATTGAGAATTAATTTAAGAATCAAGCATTTTGAATATTATATGCTCTTTAAATAGTTTCAAGAATAGAACTATGATTAAAGTTATTGCTATGATTAGAACACATGTGATTGCTCCTATGATTATAGAAGAGAATATATTTAATATTTGTGATTGATATTAATATTAAAGTACTGGTTGCTAAATAATGAATGTCAATCATTTATTCAATCCTCTCATGACATTTCTCAGAGTGTCATATTAATTAAAAAGAGTTTCTTGAGAGACTGCTTCTTCATAGATTAAAAATTAGATCTCTCATAAAAGTTACAATAAAAGATTTTCATACTTTGTTCTCTATCTAATGAAGATGGTATATGACATTTTCTTGCTTTCAAGACTCTGAACATTATTTTTATACTTCTTCATTTAACTACAAAGCTTTAATTGTAGATACAGTTCTGCACTATTTATTTAATAAAATGATTATTTTCTTCTTCTTTCTAGAAGGAGTTGGTTTAACTTCAGTAGTAGTGGCTGTAGACTCATGAGTCTAATTTACAACTTAGTTAGGATCTCTGAATAGTTCCTCATCAGATTCATTTGCATCATCTTCCATTTCAATTATAGTTTTTTATCCTCTTCAAGATATATTACTAAATATAAATAAAATTAAAATAAATTATATCCTAAAATTAAATTATCTCATTTGGATTCACTTATTTTGCTTAACTATAATAAGATAGATTAAAAAATATTTCAATTTTGATTAAAATTCAATCTGGATCCATTGCAAAAAATAAATAGTTTATGCAAAATAATAATCTAACTCAAAATTATTGAGCTTTTTCATCTTCAACCTCTTATTTTTGTGACTTTTAGGGAACAAAATCTATAGAATTAGTAGATTTTCTAAAAATAAAGTTCATATTTGCAATTATAAAATTAGTTGAGGAGAAGCAGATATTTTTCCCCTCCTTTTTAGTGAAGACGAGCCTATCTGTGTCTTAATCATATACTGCCTAGCCCAAAAAGAGATCTTCTCCCGATAGCTAGTGTCCAATAGCATTATAAATTTCGAAGGCTGGATCAAGAGCAGTTCGAGCGTTATAGAAAAAGATTTGCCCAAGGTAGTCATTCTAGTTGACGGCAACACAGTTTTAATTCTCTATTAAATTTAATTTAGTTTGGATATTTTGGATCCTGAACTTGTGCATATTAAGCTTAATCAAAGGTAACTGTAATGAATTTATAAATCCCCATTTAAAATTAATATTGGCAAATTATTTATGAATTCATAAAATATATAAAGCATTTACCTATAAAACAGATGAAAATTTACTAAATATGGTATTTTTAAAGCAGCATTAATTTAAATAATCATTGCATGAATTAAATATATATTTGATTCTGTGTTTTAAATTACTATATCAACACAATTTATTCTATAATGTTCATTGATCTGGTATTCTTAAAAAAAATATAGAAGGCGGAAATGTCATACTTGTTCCAATTACCTTTGATGTTTAATTATGCTCCATCATCATTGACATATGTTCCAATGGCACTCCAAGCATGATTTCCTGAACCCAAAATGAGGAAATAAACACGTGTATGAATTTTTATATAAATGTGAAAGTCAACTTCGTAATTCTATAAATCTGCAGTTGTGCTTATATTGAGAGCTGAGGCGTTTTGATAAGGAATCAGGCGGCCTTCTATTAAATGCAGGCCGAAATCGTAGGCTTTAGAAGGAAAGGTAAATGACTATCCTGTAGACTAGAAGCATTTATCAAGTGGGCTAATATATTAAATAATGAAACATATTTAATTTTTAGCTTGTGATGCTACACCAAGTGCCAGAAGGGAAATATAAAAAATTATACATTTAAAATAGTAGGTGGAGGTATTTTGTAAATCATTCATGTTAATGCTAAAAATAACTTTCTTAATAAGTTGTGTCAAAATATATGATAGAGATTTTATATTTTTTTTATAAAATCTAATACTGAGCTTGAGTTCACTCCCTAGCATTATATTTGAAGTCATGTTTTAATAAGCCTCATCCACGTCAAACTAGAAAAAGAGTGGCTTGAACAAAGTAAATAAGCCTTGACCCTATTTATGTTATAATTAATGTTCAAAAATAATTTTCTATGAGATCAAGAATAACTGTGTGTAGTAAAATCTCACTAGACTATATTTTTGGAATATGGCCTTTCTCATTATGTCTACATACTTTACCCCAGGCTCGTAAACCTAAACTAGAAATCAAAAGAAATACTTTGATAAAGTTAGGATTTATTCCTAATCGAAAAGCCATGGCTCTTGGAGAAGCGTATCAGCATCGTTGTAATTTCTGCTAAAAGGATAGAATGAAGCCAATACATGCCACCTCGCACACAGTTCTGCTGTGGTAAATTAAAACTAAAAATTATAATAATTTAATTGATTAAATAAAGTTTATCTCCTTTGAAGCCACACACATCAGCTCCACTTAATGGCAGCCCAAACATCCCCATATTCATCAAGCTAAACTTTAAAGATATCCAATAATACAATATTAAGATTCACAATTAAATTTAGCAACGGACGCACTCATAAACTCTTGCGAAGATTGGAAGTTTCCCAACGAGGTAGATCCGAAAGAGCCCATCCCAGGAAACGAACTCCTGCTCATTATTAGATTTCTGACTGGTTTGTTTGCTCTAGTCCACTAAAATGTTTATTGCGCTTGGATTGTGCCCATTATAGAGCGAACATCTATCATCTGATAACCATTATAATATAGTTATAATTATAATTATATTTTCCTTCATTCTTTGCTGCTTTAACATCTAGGGGAAGGCTGTTGATTTAAAAACAATATAATGATTTCGAGATCTCCGCAATTTGGGTTGTACGGGAGTTCTCGACTTAGTCTGTTAATGTAGCTCTCGTCTTCAAATTTATTACAGTCTCCATCGCAGAAATGAGAAAGATCATTGCCCTCTAGGAATATAGCATCGAAAGAGACTTATCCATTTATATATGCAAGCTGATTAGACCACCATTAAGAAGTTTTGTCATTCAAAAAGTCTGGGAAAACTACCTAAACTTACTATTCGTGGTAATTAAAAATATTGATATTAAATAAGGAAATTTTGTATTGCAAATTTATTTATTAGCTGTACTATTCATTTTATTAAAACTTAATAAATTAATCAATATAAGTAGCTTATGAAGCGAGATAAAATAGAATTTCAGCTTTTAACTTTCTTAAATTTTATTTAATCATAGTTATCATTAAACATTATTGGTCAAATACGAATAGGTGATTTAGGAAATAGCATTCACAAATACAAAGTGATTTAAAATAGTTGTTTAGCTGATATTAATTTCATTCTTTAATTTAAAAACAATTTTAATGAAAATGGGTTTTGAAGCAATTGAGCTGACACAACAGCTGCAGCTCAAGAAAAGATGAAAACTTTCAACATTTGTGTCAATACTAAAACAAATATAAATAATTTTTGCAAAATTATCTGTCAAGGTAAGACAAAATATTTATGAGTGTAATAACTACTGATACTGTAGAGTGAATGTGTGCATGAAAACAGCTAAAGAAAAGTTAAATGCAACTACTCAAATGCTCGAAGAAGATGGATGAACTAACTCAAGCACTCAAAATCCAAATCAAAAGCAGAAGATGCCAATTACCAGTACTCAAATACTTTTCAGGTGTCTTTAAGCTGTGGCAACAAATGTATTTTGAAAATAAATTACACGATAACCTAATGCTATCTTCGCCATATTATTATAATATGCTCTCTTCATATCTAACTATTTAAATTGTTTAGTTGGACCAAGATCTACCCTTAAAAGGTTTCTCATCTCTATCCTGTAGGAAAATCTCGTATTCCTCTCCATAATTTATTTTTAGAATATGAATAGGAATAATAATTTAGAATACGATAATAGACTATAATGTGAAGGAAATTCTTACTGTTTAATTTTGATTATTTAAAACTATCTCCATAGTCATAAGCTATCATAGTTAAAAATATTAGCGTATATAAGCTGGGTAAATTTTTCCATCTACAATAGGTATAGAGTAATCTAAGAGATATGCCAGTTTCTGGTTGTTCTATTACAAAGTCTAGCTCAATTCATTTAAGTCTCCGAAGTAATCCTTATCAACAGTGAAATCTTAAAAATTTCTATTAATTCATATTAAAAAAATATCATAAATCTCTGAAACTCTGCATATAGTCTCTGTCTAACCAAATAGACTCGAGGGGAATGTTATGCTCTTTATAGCCATTGATAGTGTCGTATATTTGAGAGGTGTTCATGTAGCCTCTTCTGCCGTGGTGCCACCCCAATGCCCACTGGGGAATAAGTACTGGGTACCCTAAAATTAATAGAAAAATAAATCTACGATCTTGTAATACTTCTCGATTACTTAATCTACAGTTGCTTGATTCCTTATTACAAAAAGATTTCCAATGCCTCCACTCGACAGAATATAAAAGTTAATGATATATTGAATCTCTATAGTTTTAGTCCCTGTTGGCTGAAGAATCCATTTTTAGGGCTAGGAAACAGCATTAAATATACCCCAGTATTTCCCCTTTTACATTTCAAAAATCAAGAATCCACAAACATTTTTTATTTTTAAAAATAGTTTTTTAAGATCTTTATTATTTAATGTTAAACTATGATTTAATTATAGAAGAGATATTTTAATGATTTAAATAAGAAGGAATGAGCACCATAGTAAGACTGATGGAAATTTTAGTTGTTTTCTAGATTGACTTCTTCACTAGAACCCCCTATAGTGTAATGGCCACTTTCTAATAAGAAGTTTTTGGAAACTCTTTGGCCAAGTCCGAACATCCTAATATTCTTGCAAAAAAATTAAATTGAAATTTTGATTATTCTTCACCAAAAAGCTAGATTTGATTAATTTAAAAAAAGGACATTTTTGTAAAAAAAATTTCGAGATATTTACAAATCATCTAATTGTGTTTACGATTTCGCAAATACTACTACTGGCCTTTAAAGGTTTTGAGATACATCACAATCATCACAATCTTTCTTCTAATACACATAGATAATACTTATCAATGGATTACTAAACTATAAAGCCTTTGCTATAATGGTCACCAAATTGCTGCTCTTAAGTTTTTGAGCAAATTCAGCAGTTTTTAATCTCTCCATTCCAATTTTAAAATTAAAAGCAAAATTAAACCCTTATTTTTAAACTTATAATCAAAAAATATTGGTTCCCTTAATTTTCAATTTATATTTCTCAATTAAACAAAAATCTAATTTTTTAATTAAAATTTTGATCTATATTAGAATAGTTGGGTACTCTGATCTAATTACCCATAATAAACAAATGAAAATTTTTTTTCCCTCCCCAATAACTCATGAATTGATTAATTTGCAGTCTTATCTTTTACCTAAAACGTATTATAAAATATTTGGAGTCAGTTTTTTTAAAAACAGGCATATTTACAAACTGTAACCCAAAATCTTAGAGACTAAGTTAAGGCTAGGTCGAAGGTTGGTAATTCAAAAGCTGACTCGGCAAAGGCAGAGGGATAGCCTTGTCAGCTGGCTGCTAGTCATAGGTCCAATTAAACCATAGCACATCTGTGTCTGCTACAGAAACAAAATATATTCATCCACTCATTCTCTATTTAAAATAAACATTCATTCTTAAATCTGGAGATACTTTGTACCCGTCTTTCAACAAGACAAAACAGTAAATTAGATTACGCATAAATTATATTTCTATTATTTTAGTTAAAAATGTTATAGAATAAAGTAATATATATATTAAGACAGAATTCGAAGATTTAGTATAGTCAACATCACTATTAAAAGCAAATTAAGTTAGCAATTAAATTGTAAAATATTTCACATACCATGATTCAATCAAATTGATTTTAATTAAAATATATTTGCAAAATTATTAAAATTAATTCCTGAGGGAACTTCCCCCAATAAATATAAGTAGAATGCACTAATTTTCATTTTTTTATTTTCTTATCGAAGATACTAAATAATTAAAATTTCAAGAATCTTTTTATCTAAATCTTCGACTTCTAAATTAATTGTCTTTAATAAAATTGAGCGATAGCGTTCCATGATAAGCCATAGTCAGGGTAGCACCTGGGATAGCCATCTTGAGAGTAGAAAAATAATATAAAATTATTATATTAAGAGATTAGCATTGATCTACTAAATAAAGATGAACACTAATTAATTTAAAGGAAATTATGTCCAATTATTTAATTGCTTAGTTGAGCGAACATTTTTAACTATGCCAGAGAAAAAAGTAATTTAAAAAAAAAAGAGATAATCATTGAAATGAAAGATTAAGAAGTGAACAAATCTTTTTATTTTATAGAATTTGGAAAAATAAAGAATTTTTAAATTTTAATTAAAAAAAAAATTTAAATTTGCTATGAATGTATATAAAAATAAGACTTAAATTTTATTATTCGAAAAGACTTAAATATATATATCCCTAAACTAAAAAAACATAATTTTTATTCTATGTTTTACTTAATCCTTCTCATATTATATAGCTTCCGAAAATGATACTGGCAAAATTCTACCAATCTATTCCAAGCGTGCTAATTCTCAATTCTTAACCATCTTAATAGTAGTCAATCTAAAGAATTAATAATTTAGCTGTTTTTTATTTGCAAGAAGCATCGAAGCCGCATATCTTATATGAGTAGTGCAAGCATAAGTATCTGTCGAATTGTAAGGCCAGTAATAGTTAAAAATTCTTATCTCACCCACCTCTAAATACACTCTAATAATCATATTTTAGATTGGTTTTAAAAGAGAAAGTTCATAAATTTTATAAGAAGAAGCTTAAAGAACTATAAATATAATTTTCTAGATATGATACTATCAAAGAAAACTCTCCAATAATTTATTTACATAAACTCAATGTTATTAAGCCTCCTCTATCTCTCTCATTATGGAATTAGACTCAAAATAAGGTTATTTTTATTCATAACTTTTGAAAGAGGAAAATATTTGATTTTAGACTTGAGGTATTGAAAATCTACTCTAAATTTTGACTTTACGAAACTCTAAGATTAAAAATGTGTTAGGATCGAAATATCGAGAAGGAAATCCTTTTTTAATTTATATTCTAAAGAAGGGAACGCCATATCTCCCTCTAGGAAGATAAATTGTATTTGCTGGTCCCTCAATTCCACTCTGAAGTAGGAGTATTCCTTATTTTCTAATTCTGCAAGGGACTTCCCCCCATCTCTGAAAAGTGTTCCCTTTGCGAAAAATACCATATCTGGATTTATGAGCAGCGTGAAATTTTTCTATAACAAAGTTTCTGTATTGTTTGCATCTGGAAACTGCTAAATTACTGCCATATGGCCTTCCCTTAAGTGAAAATTCACAGTGTCTTGTGCATTTAAATCAAACCACTATCCATTTTATTCAATAAAATATTTACAAATAAAATGTTCTTCAATTTTAAAGCATAGAATTAATTCAGTACTTTTAGTCGATTAGTTTTAAATTCATAGTATTTATTATCTCAACAATAAACTATGAAAACTCATTATATTTCCTGGAATTTTATAAAGAAAATAAAAGGATTTTATTTTGTTAAAATATAAAAATAATTTTTAGTATTTCAATCTATTAAAAATTTTACTTTTTTATAAAATAAATACATATCTATTCTGAAAAGTAAATTCTGAATAGTTTGATTATATTATTTAGATTGAAATAAGTTATAAATTCATATTCTTAGATTATTAAATGCAAAGATATACTTTATAAATTGTATTTCAACTTTCTTGAATTAAAACACAATTGAAGATTAGATTTAAACTTTGGCTGTTCTTTTTGGAAGTTAAAATTGGTATAGTCAAAAATAAAACTCATATTTTTTAATTAACTGGTATAAATACTGTTCTTTCTTAGATTGTACTTAATAACACACATTCCATTTAAAGTGTCTTCTATCATTTCTGAGTGTCTTTAGTTGCTTCTAGATTCCTATTGATAAGTTCATTGAGGAGACTGGCACCTCTTTCATAGTCCTCAGTGAGTTTGTTGCTCCTTATCTAGTCGTAGAACTGGAAGGGGATCACCATGAAATTCTTGTGGTACTTCTTATATATCACTCTCGAGTATACTCCTTTAGATACTTCCTCTGAGGTCTGATTCTTGTAGTCAAATCAATCTATACATATAACAAAATAATTATAGTAGTGGGTGGGCCCATGCACTTCAATAATCAAGTCTAGCTCGGGAACATAGAGATCTGCTTGCATGGGGCCACATACCTTTTCAACTTCTGTCTTCTTAAAACCCAAATGCTAGAGACAGTAATACACAAAACAATTATTAAGTCACTTGTTTAAAGAGGCAAGTATAGTAGAATTTATGCGCCCTAGAAATTGAAGAACTGCTTCTCTGGATATTATTCTTAAAAAGAGTGAAGAAAAAAATTATATCAAGGAGGTCATGATTTACGAATTTCTCACATTATGACAGTAAGTCTGCGAGTTTTTTGTTTTACCATTCCTAAATTCTTGATTAAAATTGATGGTGTGCTTACCTCATTCTTGATGTTGAAAAAGGCCAAACTGATATTAATCTGAGAATGGAACTGAGGAGTGTTATTAGGCTGCTTGTTAAATAATTTAATCAACCTCACAAGGAGATTCTCAATCAGGATTAAAAGAATAAATAAACTATGAATTATTCGTTTAAATATTTTAAAATCTACTGTTGATCCTCACATTAAGTTAGTACAAATGCGTGGAGAGTTAGCGCTATATGTGAATTATGAATCCTATATGAATACTACTTACCAGCAAATTAAATAATATCCTAATTGAGAATCAATTATTTTTTTTATAGCATTTTGAGTATTGTCGATCCTATCAAAAGTTCCCTCTCTCTTGGCGATTTTGTAAATTCTTTCATACGATTGGAGATCACCGATCATTGCAAGTCTGTTCACACCATACAAGATTGCCTAACTTATGTCAATATTTGCTCACTTAAAAAATAAGTATCATACAAATGAAGAATTTTAATTATGATAATTATGATGACTATGATTATCATTATTTTTGTGATTGCTCTGATGTTCTTTTCTATCTAAAGGGAATGAATGATAAAGCAATGTTGTTCATACATGATCAATCAGCAGAGAACAGGTGGGGCCACTGTTGTGATATTTGAGGTTTCTTAGGCTCTTGAAAAATGAGATGAACTAGCCGTACTTCAGTTTGCAATCAGGACTGCTCAGGTGGATGTTTAAACCGTCTATTAGGAAATCCACATAGTCATTGTTGTAAATCTCGTAATCATAGGCCATTGCTTAAAAGATAAACTAGATATTAAAGAATGAAAAAATATTTTGTTGCTAGTGACTCTAAAATACTCTGGTAGTCTTGGACTGTGTACTATTAGGCCATTTTTGCAGGATCGTAGTCGAATTTCTTTTGCAGAATACTCACAATCGAATGGATGTGGAATGAGTTTAGCAAGTTCATCTTCGCAAGTCCCTTTTAAAATAGTACATTATCTATTTTAAATGAAATATTTTCCCCACAGACTTTGACAAATGTGCCAATATATAAGTAAAAAACAATAAGAAACTCAAATTAATGCCTCCTGTCAAGATTCATAAAATAAATATCCTTTAAAGCACTCACGATTTAATTCTCATGAATACAGGCGCTGTAGTCTTGAAGGAAAGCTATAAACTCGTAAGATTAAATGGATATTTACAAGTTAGATTGGGCAACTTCAAGCTGGGAAGCTTCAAATAAGATTTCATCTATCCCAAGCAGAACAAAGTCTCGCTTATTTTAAGGAAGAAAAGTCTCATTTGGTGAGGAGTCAGTTACTCCGGCTGCCCATACTAGTCTAGACTTGGATATGAACAACTCAATATATATGCGATATATTATGAAATGAATTTATGTATAGATATAATTTGTAACTCTTGCAGGGATCGAGACTCATCTCAATTGGCTCGCCAGTTTAATCATACTCTATGATAAATCGGTTGAGATGATCATTCAGAGCCTGTAGATTCTACTCTATAACCAATCGTTTAGATAACAGTTTTATCAGAATAAATTTTTAGAATTCTTACTATTTTCAAAGATAGTGCTCTTATGATTGTGATTGAGGACTCTCAGAAGATGAGATATTTCGAGCCAAGAGAGCGCACCAGGGCCGAAGTATTAAAGCTTGTCCTTGAAAATTGTGAAGATTAGATCTGTGAACTCCTTGTTGCTTGCGAATTTTTGAGATATATTGGGGCGCATGCTACACACTAGCAATACCTCCACTAAAGAAATTAGTAAATAAGAGATCAGTTTCTGTGATAAATGAGATAGATTTATTATCAAAACCCATTTCTCAAATTTATCTCATCTTCATTTTCTTTGAGGCACTTACAAATAGAGGCGAGTGCTTCTGATTCCACAGTGTCTTTGTGATACAAATTCTCATCCTTTGGTGGTTAAATCATTTGCATTGCTTTACTCAGGAGTAGATTGACTTTTTCCACGAAGTTGTCCATTAAATTAATCATAATCTTCATATAAGCCAAATTTAACTTAATAATTAGCCATTAAGCAAGCATTAGTCGAGTCCCAGAAAATCAAACGATGGCATGCCAATATCAAGTTGCTCAGTTAAAGTAGATTCACGTTATCCAGATCTGCCTGATTCAAACAAACAATTCAAGATTATCGCTTCTAGAATATAAATGATAGTCTTTGCTGTTCAGATTCACCTAGCCTTGTTAAACACAGAGTAATAATTTACCAGACTATCGACACATAAATTCATTTGAAACATTTACATCATAATAAATATATAGTCCTATCGATGTAGACATTGACTTCCTCAAAGAACTCCATGTAATCCTACTTTCTAACCTAATAGACTGAGTTAGCAAAGCCTTATATACAAAATATTGCTTCTTAAGAAAGAAAGTTAGTATTTCAAAACTAATATTTAGAATACTTACCTGCTTAAACAAGAAGGTATGATAATTGACTGAGGGTCTAAATTTAAACTAAAAATTATCAGAATTCCATAGAAAGAACTAAGTTTAAGATCCAATAAATCTCCCAGTATTTAATCTTTAAAGATCCTTTATTAAATAAATTATATTAATTTAATCGTCTCTAAATCTCAACCAATCAATTTTTGCAGGTTCAAGAATGTTGCTCTATAAGCTCTCAGGTGGGTTAGGTTTCTTATAATAGAAGTCAGCACTATCCACCTTCCTCACATGTTTCGCGAATTTACTCTGCTTGTTCATAAGCGATTGCTCCTCCTAATTAGCATTCTTAAAACTGAAGTCTCCTTCATTTTCTGTTCTTTCCTTCCTCACCAGTCCTCTGTAGACTGTGTCTTAAAAATTTAATATTCCAAACCACACCCAATTTTTTTAAAAAGTCTTATTGATTCTTGTAGTTGTAATTATTATTTTTCCTTTGATACCTCTAATTTCTATCTTGACTGCTACCACTAGTGTGAGTATTTTGAGTTTTTTTATTGTCATAATAAGTTTTTGACTCGTTAAATTGAAATTCTCTTTTCTGTTTCTTCTCCTCTAGTTCGTAATTCCTTTAAGCCTTCTGAGACGCGAGATATTAAGGTTACTTCATGCTCTTGAATGAAAAGGTGGGCTCTTCTGGCTTTAATCATCAGAATTCATTGCACAAAATAAATTTGAATTGGCTTTTCTCCTTTTGGAACTTCAGTAGTAAGCCTTCTAAAACCACTCTGAGCAACGGTGGTTTTGTTTAGCAAATCATTCTGAATGGCCCTTTGCTGATGAAGGAGGCTATCTCCATTCCAGAAAAGTGAATGCGCTTCCACTCTTATTAAAGTTTTCTTGTTTTGGAATTACTTATGGTTACTGATGAGGAAGTTCCTCGCACTGGAATTTAAAATGCTGCTTGAAGCCATCGATTTAAACTCTTCCCTAGCTCCTGCTTTCAAAAGCGAAAGGGATTTATATAATAAAAAACTCATTTTATAAGGTCAAAATAATTGTAAGATTGCTTAGAATGCATGCCTTTTGTTATATTCTACCACATATTAATTTATTATAACTCTCTCTACAAAGTCAATTCCTTTAAATTAATTTATAACATTTTAGAGACAGATATGTGAAGGGTATCTCAAAGATAAATATCTCCAAAAATATAATAAGAAGTGTCGCTCTCACTTGTCAAATGATCTCGCATCTAGCAGCCTTGATAGAGTTAAATTGATCCATTGTCATAGAGAAAAATATTAAATAAGTATGTCGTCGTAATAACAACCAGACATAATCAAATCACACCACCCAAATGTTGGTGCAACAATCGATGCATCTAATTAAGGAGGGGGCAATTTGGAAAATAACCAAGCATCAGTTCAGTAGAATCGAGTTTCTAATATAGTTGAGGAAATTCAAGAAGAAAAAGACCAAGATAGAAAATTTAAACCAGTAGATAGTACGAATGCGTAAGCACTTTAATAAAGAATCACAAACCCCTACAATAAATAACAGGATTAAACATCTTCAAATAACTTGAAGAGCAATTTAGATCATAAAAATGGTAAAGGGAAAAGTCCAAACAACATACAGTAAGATTCAAACTACCAAGGGGACTCAAATCTAAAGCAAAATTAGATGCTGTTTGATGAGGATTAGAGTAGTAAATTTCCCCCAGGTTATATCCCTGATCCTATTGTTTACGACAATGAACGCACATCCTCATACAATAAAAATAGAAAGATAGTTCCAGCTGAGGAAAAGCCTAAAACTTGTAAGTCAATTTGTGTTTGTGTTCTTTCTAATGTTAAAATTAGAGTGTGCATGGAGATTATGCTGCTGTTGCTACTATCTATTCTGCTGTTGCCTGTGCGAATAAGGAAGCATTCGTATCAGGAATGATAAATTCAAGCTGAGATTCGGCAAGTGGTTGAAATTTGGAAGCTCCTCTTAGAAATCTGAGGATGTGCTGTCTCTTCTAATCAGACTCTACGCTCATGAAAAATCTGCCATTCGAGGCTTAGAGGGAATAAGAGTAAATCCCGATTTCACCTCTAACTTCAGATCGGACCTAGAATTTTTCATACCTCAGCTTTGCTCATTTTACGTAAAAGGCGATCATGATTTCCCTGAGGAGCTAGTGAATCTGATAGTCATGGCTTCGACTTCAAGCTTCTTTTTCTCACATCAAGTGTGGTTCTTTTTCAACTCTCTGATAATTGGAAATGACGAGGAAAGTAAGGAGGCCTTTAAGAAGTCTACTTTGGCTCTCAAGGGTTTGAAAAACGCTTGCGTCAAATCTAAGGAGCGTCTCTACTTGGCGAATTCAAGTTCGATTGTTAAACTTTTCAAGCAATACCAGTTGATCGCTAACTACCCTTACTTGATAAACTTGCAGAAGCATTTGAGATAGGAGCGTGGATATATCGGCACTATCAAAGAGACTTAGATGGATTAAAAGAGTGAACTTGAGGAAGGAGGGATCAAAGTCTAAGATGAGTTGAAAGAACATGGTGCAAGATCAGAGAGTCAATCTTTGATAGAGAAACGGGATAGAGCCGCAAGAGTTAATGATAAGATTCGTGTTTATGTGGAAAAGTACTCACTTGAGAGAATTAGTAAGAGATAAACCTCGAATTCTAAGCAGATTTAGTCTCCTTCTAATGAATAAAGCTCCTAGGGAATTAGGGGAAGCAGTAGTCAAATGGCTTTCCGAAATGAGGAATTGGATGAGAGACCTACCTTCATTGACGATCTGGATGATTTAGTCATTAGTGCTAAAGATATTATCCTCAAACCTTATCTGACTACTGATGAAGAGGGAGCAGCCTCAAAAGTAAATCAACATGAGAGTTAGAACTCTGTGTTTTCTAAGTACGAAGATGTCAATTATCAGTAAAAGCAAGAAGCCTTTAATGCTCAAATAAATAGTTCATTTCTTAAATACCTGATATGCTTATCTGTCAACGCCAAAGTTCATAAAGTCTTTGACTGAAATCTCAGACAGATTGAAATTCATTCTCCCAGCAAACAGAGATGAATTCCTCACTCATGAACTCAAGAAAGTGAACTAGCGGCTCCCAGCTTCAATCTATATACCGTTTGTGAGTGAGTCAATCAGGAACTTTGCAGTCTTGCACATAGTGACCGGTGAAGCCAAGGTTTTCCAAACTAAAGAGCGTGCTCCCCTCCTTCTTTGTATTGAGGCTTTTAGGCCTGAGGAAATTATTCTCTTGAACCCTCCTAAGCCTATTACATATCATCCCCTCACCAAGGAAAATTTGAAAAAGAACAAGTAGTTGAATGGAGACCGAACAGATTCCAAGAATTATAGAGCTGCCTCTTGGACTTCTTCTTAGGTAACAGGAGGGGTGTTGGATCCTATGAGTCTGTAAGCGCCTCTTCTCTTAGAGAGAAAGAAGAAGCTACCTTCACTTGGCGCTTTCTTAAACAGAGATATCAGGAAGAAGAAACTCAGAGGGAGCTTCAACAACAACGGCACAAGACAAACAGCTCTTGAGTATTTATAAACAGATTTCTGTGATATATATATTTCCTCTCATTTAGAATAATAACGCTGAATAGAATGAGCTCTTAGAAAACAAGCATTAACTTCAAACCCCTGATATATAATAGCATTCATTATAATATTACTTTTTCATTTGATGGTAGACACACCGAGGCTCCACATCCATAATCTCTATAACATCGGGAAGAAGGTACTTTGGTTGGGAGAAACAACAGTAGGTTTGGAAGGAAGACTTCTCAAAAGAAGCAGACTCCTTAAGAGATAAGAGAGACCAATGTAAGAGGGTAGACAGGGGTTAATGATCCAAGTGAACCTTTAATGGAAGAAAGTCAGACTAGAATGACTCGAGCTGACATGGAAAAGGATTAGCACAACATGCGCAAGGTGAATAAGATTCTAGATAAGAAAGTTTCCAATGCAGTCATCATCAATAAAGCTTAGATCGTACATATCAGTGCAAGCTTTTAATTTAATGTGTAGCTAAAAGGGTAAGTGATTAGATACCGAGTAGTTGCAAATTAAAAGCTAATATGTATAGACAGATTCAACTTTTGACAAGGTGAAGATAACTTCAGGCAACATAAACGACTATCTCAAACAAGCCTCTGGAATTTTCCACAAGAATCAGCTGAAAGGCTTAGAGAGAATTATTTGAAATTTACTATGTGATAAATTTAATGATAAAGAATCCCACTTTCTGACGATGATGAAGAGGAGACTAAGATACTAAACAGCGATGAGGATGCAGCACTTACCTCTCCAAGACAAGCAGTTCAGCGCAAAACTACTTCCAAAAGCAAAAGTGGAGTTTAGAAAGAACCAAGCACCATCTAGCAGTAGGCAGTAGAAGAATTTTTTAGTTTTATTGAGTGTAATTTCAAATAAGAGAGTGAATAGAGACTTAATAATCTTCAGACAGACCATCGACTTCCTCAGAACATTAAGATTGTAGGTGCTCCCACTTAAAATAAATAAGTGTATTTATACCACTCAAAACAAATAAGCAGTTCAAGAGAGGCAAGGATCTCCTCCAATCTTTAATGATCTCTCTGGGAGTAGTTCAAACTGTGCAAACGACTTGAATGAGTTCATGATGAAGCCTAACACCTACGAGTCGTCTGAGCAGAAGCAAAACTATCTCCTCAAGTCAGACGCTCGCTACTCAAACTTCGACGTGTTCAATACGAAATCTTACCTCAAGGGTGATACTGAAAAAGGATCTCAAGCTCCTGGCAGTAACTCTGATTAAGCAAACTACATCATTATAAGGATGATTATATCTCTCTATATCTATATCCTATTGATAAAATAACTACTTGGGGAAAAGCCCAGAAAAGACTGCCCGCTATTCACAGGAATACATCAAAGCCTACCATCCACTTGTGCTCTAGCAGTCTGAACTAACCTAAGGCAATCCTGGTGGGAAGGCAGGAGTGAATTAAAATCTGATAGGGAGCATTGAGGAATCCAAGTCTGAGCAGGACTCAGGTGATGAGGAAGCTCTTCCTTAGAATCAACTTGTGTTTTAAGTGTAAGAGGATGCGCTGGTGGAAGACCCCTACAATGATATTTAAGCAACTACAGCTGTTTAGGAGATAAGAGGCTCTCACTCCGGAGACCAAGCTATTTTCGAAAATGTGAGACCGCTTTCTCAATCTCTGCTTGGAGATAGAGAGTAGGAACAAGCCTTAGAAGTAGCAGACCCTATGAGTGGGAAGCATAAATCCAACAGGAGTAATATCTAAATCGAAGATGACTCAAAGGTCGAGTAAGCAAAGGTAATCAATCAGCAAATACTTCCCTAATAAGCTTTTACTTTGATGGTTTAAATTGTGGAGCTAGAAGAGAGAAGATCCATGTCAATGCTCAATCCCAACGAGCAAGAGCAACTCAACGCACTCCTGTTTGAGAAAAAGCAACAGCAGTTGTAGTTGCAACTTAATGAAGACTATCCAGAGGACACTAAGTTAGATAATGCAGACACGAGGCAAATAAAAGGCCAAGACAGCATCTTCAATTTCAAGAAGAAGAGAGGGACTGAGGTGACCAAGTAATTCTTCAAAGAGAGACCATAGAATGAGATATTCAAGGAAACTAGTCACGAGTAAGACTAAAGGGTGAGCAATAAAAAGTCTGTAAATCATTGCATTGGATTTGAATGATGAGTGAGGTTAGAGTCTCCATTTGGAAACTTAAGATCATGGAGGCTGATCAAGATTATTGTGAAGAGTAATGACGATATGCGGCAAGAGTAGTTTGCGATGTAACTCATCTCCCAGATAGATTAAATCTTCAAGCTCAAGAATAGCCTTAATATCTTTATAAGAAGCTTGGTTTTAAGAAATGCAACTTGTGGCTCCGCCCTTACGAGATATTGGCCACTGGCTAGAGGTGTGGACTGTTGGAGGTAGTAACTGATGCTCTTTCAATAGACAGTATAAAGAGGAGGATGGGTAACAACGCAAAGCTAATTGACTATTTCAAATCTCAATTCGGAGAGAAGAAGTCCAAAAGTAAGTAGTATAGTGAGTAGAATAAATGTGTCCTATAGAATACCAGAAAGCGAAGGATAACTTCTGCAGGTCTTTGGCCGCCTACTCTCTAGTTTGCTTTGTGCTTCAAATCAAAGACAGACACAATGGAAACATCATAAAAGATATTAAGAGTAGAACTATAAGATTGAATGTTATTTTAATCATGGTGGACATAGAGGGACACATCATGCATATTGATTTTGGTTTCTTGCTCTCCAACGCACCAGGCAAAGGCATCCGCTTCGAACTGGCTCCCTTCAAGCTGACTTCAGATATGGTAGAGGTGTTGGGAGGAATAAAATCAAACAAGTTCAGGGAGTTTAGGGAGTTGATGCGTCTGGGTTTCATGGCGATCCAAGAGCACGCAGACAAGATAGTGAAGCTAGTGGAGATGATGTACATGAGTCAGAGCGACCTGCCCTGCTTCAAGGAGGGAGAGCAGCTCATCAAGGAGCTGAAGCAGAGAGTGCTCCCTCTGGGGCACCTGCTGACTGAGATGGAGTGCTACAAGTACGTGGACTCCCTTATCGAGAACAGCTACGACAACTGGCGCACCAGGGCCTACGACCGCTTCCAGTACTGCTGCCAGGGAATTCTATGAACACTATCAAATTCATTTGTTAACCACTCCTTCTTTATTCTCCTTTAAGTTAATGATAATATTCTTGACTCCAAATTTTTACTAAAAGAAAGTGTTTAGATTCAATATATTTTCTATTGCCTCTTTAGTAACTATACTTTTTTCAAAGCTTCTCCCTCTTATCCCTTTGGGCGTTGTCTCTCTTCATGGTGGTGCTCTTCATGAACTTCAGAGTTGGGATATCTGGGGCTCCCTCCAGCAGGCCTTGGTCCAGGTACTCCACAAAGCCCTCCTTCTCGAACTTCTCCCTCATCTCCTTTATCTTAGCCATCACCTTGATCTTCTTGCCCTGGGGCTTGACGTCCAATCTAATAAATAAAATAATTTATTTATTTTATAATTGATATTTATTTGTTTCATGTGAATGTTGATTCGATAGTGCCAAAGTCGACCTTGAGGAAGAGCTCAGGGTCAAGCAAGTCCTGCTTCTGCAGCTTGTTAATGCCGTCTGGGATGCCCAGATCAGTCAAGTACTTAAATCAATATAAAGTGTGAATGAACTAACCATTTCATTTGCTTGATCTTACTTGGTAAGGTCGAAGTCGATTCTCTGTTTCTTGTTTTCCTCCTCCTCGGCTGTGGTCTTGAGGATTCCGCGGGCGAAGTCTAGACTCTTGGGGAAGCGCTTGTTGAAGATGATCATGTCGAAGATCTTGTGCTTGATCTCAGAGGGTTTCTTGGTGGCGTCGAACACGTCGCGCAGGTGGAAGCCAGTCACCACGTCCTCAGGCACGTAGTCCACCAGCTCCTCCAGCTGCTTGGAGTTGGAGATGAAGATCTGTCCGATGGAGCGGATGCCGTGCTTGCTCAGGTACTTGAAGTTGTCCTTCGTCTCCTGCTCGCCGATCATCATGTTCCACAGTCTCCTGCACACCAGCTTGTCAGTTATCTCAAGCTCAGCTAATTAGCCCTGGTCGCAGATGTGGACCAAGTCCTGCACTCTTCGAATCTTCTGCTTCTCGAAATTGGGCTTGAGTTGGAGCAAGTTAAGTCTGTGAAGCCATTCATCAATCAGCATATCTTTGGCAAGGCTGTCTTTATCATCAAGGAGCAGTTCCTTCGCCTTCTCAACGCAGAGCTCTGCGTCCTCCCTGTACTTGAGCATGTGGCCTTGGAGCTTAGCCATGGACAGTTTGAAGACGGGCAGTTGATTAGCGAACTGCTCAGCCATGTCATCTCCCTTCTCAGGGAAGAATCTAGTGAAGAGGCCCTTCATCTGCTTGTCTGAGGCGTGGTTGAGCTGCACATGCACGTCAGCTCTGCCAGGGCGGAGGAGTGCGGGGTCTAACTTCTCCTTGTGGTTGGTGGTCATGAAGAGAATCTAACCTTCTTGGGAGCGGACTCCATCTAGAGCGTTCAAGAATCCAGAGAAGGACAGCTTGGTGGTCTGCATGGTAGTGCGATCAGTGAACATAGCATCCACATCTTCCAAAAGAATGATAGATCTCTCTGGTGCTTCCGATAACAGTCTGTTCAAAGAGTCATCGTCCACATCTCCACTAGAGAGATTAAGGTAGCACAGATTCAACTTAAGAGCTCCTGCTATGGCCTACACGAATGAAGTCTTTCCAGTGCCTGGGGGACCGTAGAGGAGGTAGCCTCTTCTGTAGGGAATACCCTTGCTAAGATACCACTCACCACTGTTTTGGAAATCTTTGATGTCCGCCTCCAATTACTGGGCAATGTCTGTGTCAAGCACCACAGAGTCCAGAGTTCTTGCCTTCTTAGTCATGACTTTCACCCACATCGCTAACCAACCGAGCACTTGATAGATACCTAGTAGTCCCTTGTCCTGGTCCATAGAGTGAATGACTGCCTCGTCGATTAGTTCCTGAATGAGTTGAGTGGAGCCTCCATAGCACATGATGACTATCTTTTCCTGAGTCTCTGGCTTGTTATTCCAGCCCACCAGGTTCACTTTACCCTGCTCCTACACTGCCCACATCTTCTTCCCCTTATAAAATTGAATTAGCAATGTTTAAGCAATCTTTGCAATATAATGATTGAGTTTACGTGAAGTAATGGAGACCTGGAGCTGGGAAGTACTCCACCTTTGGCTTTAACAACTATAAATCCCCATTCTATAGGTTTTACAACTATAACCTTTTTGGCTTTTCTTTGGCCTTCTTGGGCTCATACCAGTTCTTGCTCTTCTTTTTGACAATTCTGACGACTGAGTCGCTCATCTGATCTGCCAGGTAGCCTTTTTCAGTTAGGAACTGCAGCAGCCACTTGTAGACGGGGTCTAGATTCTCAATGACCACTGAGCAGATCATCTTGCGAGTAATGTACTCCTAAATCATGGAGATCGTGTAGTAGAAGGCGGAGGTGATCAGCCCACCCAGCCCCAACGCAAAAAGCAGGGGCACGATCTGAGAAGTTACCATCATCTTGCACAAATTTAAACCCCAAAGCGAAAATTATATCTTTGTAATTCATAATGAGGGGCAATCTTTTCTTAAAAGACTTGTAAATGCTATAATTTTTAAATTAGGGTTTAAGATTTAAGTATTAAAGATATTTGTAGAGGGGTTGCTAAACCTTAAATAGCCTAATTAATTGGGCTTCTAACCTGCAATAAACAATCAGCAAAATCAATTTGCGAAGTTCTTAGCAGTCGACTTCCAGTCTCTACTATAGTTGAAAAAGCAAATTAATTTCTTCGAGCTATAAATTCTGATAAGTGAATTTATCCATAATATTCATGCGAGATAATCTGAGTTATAAAATTAAGTTCATTTTCAGCTCATCCCTTTTACTGTTGAGTTTTCTTCTTTTTTTTGTTTTTGTTTGGATATATGGTTTTAACATTCAATTAGTTAGTAAGGGTTTGATCAATTAACTTGACCATTCTAAGTCATTTGAGTAATAGTTAAGCTCATTGGAAGGGTGCTCCTGAGCTTGAAGGGTCATCACGAGGGTCTCTTCTAGTAACTCTCGCAGACTGTCTCACCTTCTTGCCCGGAATAACAACCACAGAGGTCTTCAACTTCTGACCTAGGACGTTTGCGATTCCAGCCCTGGAGGCAACACCTTAGATTCCACCAGCTGCGCCAGTCAAGATACTGCTCATCATTCCACTCAGTCTGCTTGATCTGCCATCGCTGTCATGTGTCTGATGCATAGCGCCTAGTAGACCTCCGAACATGCCACTTATTTGACTTCCAGGTCTTCCTGATTCAGCTTGTCTTTTAACCAAGCAAACAACTTATAATGATGTTGAGTCTTGTGGAGGCAGCAGCTGCGGCTTGAGGATCAACCTTGCGCTGGAACTTCTTGAACTTAGCCTCTGCTCTGAGTTAATCCTCATTCAGGTTAGATTCAAACTTAAGCTTTACGCTTTCAATAGCGGCAGTCATAGATTTGACCAACTCTTTCGCTACTTTGTCCACTATGGTTGTCCTCTGCACTGTGGTCCTGTGTAACTGAGAGATCACTATCTCCCAAGAATCGTGGATAGTCTCATTCGCATCAAGGAAAAACACATGTAGAAATAAAAGTGCTTGTGTAAGCATCAATCTTGGCAATGTAGAGATAGGAACCCTTTTAATCATGTGTGTCCATATCACCAGAAGAAACCAGGAACTCCTTTTCGATAATGAGATCGGCGAAGTTCTTGTACAACTCGTTTTGAGAAGTGTCTTCCAATCTTGCGTAGGTGTCTGAGATAACTGCGATAAGCAACTTTCATCATCTTCTATATAACTCTACTAAAGATTAAAGCAAGTTAAGCATGACGACGCAGAGGAAGAGAGTAGACATGATGAAGAGAGTCATGATGATAGCTGTGTCAGTTTAGCCGAGGGCACCAGTGTCCCAGTCTCCAAGCGCAATACGATAGGTGAACAGCAGTGACTCAGAGAAGGAATTAATGAACCTGTCCTCCGCTACGTTGTTGTTCGAAATGATATACATAGACTGAGAGAAGACAATTTTCAAGTCTATCTATCTTTACCTCTATGGTTTATAAGAGAAGGTGACGAGAGAGATGGTGAAGACTGCCAAGAAAATACGCATGTCTGCTATGACAGCCACGATCATACTGATGAACTTACTGGACTGGCGGTTGATACGCAGGAAGTAGAGGCACTTGATCCACATGAAGAAAACTGAGATTGCGTTGATGGCTCGCTCAGTCGTGGGGAAATTCAATACGTACTCCACCACCATAGAGCAGGTCATGAAGAACAAGGGAATCAAGTCGATGTAGTTCCAAGGGGAGAATAAATAGAAGAATTTATTGCTTCTTGGGGATGTGAAGTACTTAGTGAATCCTTGGATTGTGAACTGCCTGAAGTTGAGGAGCAGGAAGTAACTTGCCAGGGAGAGAATGATGATCTTGACTAGCTGCTTTTAGTTTTGGACCCAGAAGTCTGGATTACGGATGTCCCAGCCCATTTCTTGAGCTGGCTGGCCATCAGGGGCACTACTCTCTTGGTCCTGAAGGTCCTCGAAGATGTAAACTGCGTAGTAGATGAAACTGAAGTGCATCACAAGGAAAGGGTAGAGGAGCTTGCTCACCATTCAAGATCTCTTAAAAGAAGTTTCTAAGAGTATATCACTAATCCTAATTGCAGCTTTGACAATTGGCCATTTGAGTTCTATGATAGCTCTGATAGATGCGCTTGTGAACAAGTCTATATTTTCAGTTTCTGACAGCACTCGCAAATTTATAATCTCTATGCTTTTAAAATGTCCTATAGTTTTATATACTCGTAGGAGCTTATCAGCGTTCTTGTTTTTGAACTTCTGCATGTTGGGGAGGTCAAGCACGCTCATGTTGAGAGGCATCTCAATCACCTCTTCATTGAACATCTGCTCAGGGAGGGAGGTGTCCAGCTTCTCGTCCCAGATGTGGTTGGAGGCCATCATGAACTCGCAGTCGGGCAGGGGCTCGATCTTGCCCCTGGTGTACTTCTTAATCCAGTCAGTGGTCTGCTGCCTCTTCTCGAAGTAGTAGCCCAGCGCCTGAGGGACCTGGTCCACCAGGAAGGGCAGTCTGTCTATCATGAAGCGAGAGTGGTGGTCGAAGTCAGTATCTCAATATATATAAATTTATAAATTGCGATTATTTTGATGATCTGCAAGTACCGTTACTATTCTGTCTGTGAATCTTGTGTTGTTCATCTTAATTGAGATGTGCAAATGGAAAATAGACCTCTCATTAATTATTGTTTATAGCAAAGGAGTCTGTCCTTGCAGGTTAGGCAAGAAGGGGATGTCGTTGATGGTGAGGTCCTCCTCGATCTTCTTCTGGTACTTGGCTCCAATCTTTTGCTGAGGCACCTCGTTGATGATCTTAAGGAAGTACTCCAACTCCTCGAAGTTGTCGTTCAGGTAGTGGAGGATCGTCTCCTAGTTGGGCAGGATGGTGAAGGTGAGTTGATTCACGAAGCTCTTTTTCAAACTGAGGATGGAGAGCTTCTTAGCCCTGATCTGCTCAATAACCTTCCAAGCCAGGTAGGAGAAGTTCATCTCCCTGCGGAAGCAGTCCACGATGAAGTAGTTGAAGTTGCCGATGTTGGCATCTGGGTACTCCACAAGAGTGACCTGCTTCTCGTTCTCTACTGTGTCTAGCAAGTATTCATTCAGCATCAAGCCTCTCTTCACAATAGTAGGTAAGAAATGAAGCAAGTTAATATTTTGTGTCTAGTTGTTCTGATCTGAAGTAGTTTGTAGCCCTTGATTTAGGAGCTGAGGTCCTTCCTGAAGTTGAAGCTGTCGATGAGGAGACGGCGAATGAGTTCTTTGCGACTGTAGTAACAGTTGGCAATTTCTTTGAGTGAGAATAGTGTCTTCCTCTTCTTCTTAGTCTGTACAATCTCAAAGACCTTCTCGATACCTCTGAAAGTCAGGTAGACTATCTTATCGTTGTCATGGAAGTAGATCATAGGGTGGGTCACCTTCTTCTGGAACATAAGGTGGTCCACGATGTGCATGCGAACCATCTCCATATTCATGATTGTGTTGTTGAGAATCACTGAGTTGGTCTCTGCATCGATGTACATGCGATACTGGAAGTTGGGTGAGAAATAAGTTGGCTTGCCCACTTGCATTTGGGGTTCGTAGAAAGTGTTATCAAACTTGAGGTTCTTGAAACGACAAGCCTGAGAGGTACCTGCAATTGTCTGCAGAATGAAGAACTTGGTGCATTCGTCGTCCATCATAATCACGTAAGGGTAAGATGCATACAGAGTCTGCCCAATCTTCAAATCGCACAGGAATCTACACACCTCAAGTAAGATTAAGTGAGCATATATTTAACCTCCCTGATGTTTCCACTGTCATCTATATCGATTAGTGAGAAGAGTTGCTTGTTAGGGTGCTGCACTCTCGCTTTGTACTCTTCCTCGTATTCTTCACTGTGTTAATTTTTACCAGACCCAGATGCTGAAACGCTTTCATCGTGCTACTGCTCAAAGGTCTAGTCTCGAACCTGCTTGAGAAGTGTGCAGCCATTCCAGTCAGAATGCTTCTTGAATCCTCTCAAGTCAATAGAGTTAAACTCTCTGCTAGCTATAACCTTTCCTGTGTTAAGATCCCAGCTGACCACTATGTTGGGTTGCTTGAAGGCGTAGAGCTTGTTATTAGTCTGCTTCCAGAAGACGAAGTTGTGCTCGAAGTTGAGTGTTGACATCAAGTCGATAGAGTAGTTGTTCACGTTAGGTGTGATACTCAGTTTGAAGGGGGAAGTGAAGCAGGCAAAGCGATTTGTCATCTAGCAATAGTCTAACTTATTTACGAAGGCTCCCTTGCAGTCATAAAGTTTAGAATATACGGAGACCATTATATAGGATGAGGTTTGGTGGGTAGCTTTGTGATATCGAAGGTTTTCTAGATCTTGAGGTTAGCATAGCGGAATACGTTATTCTTGTCTTTATAGTAGACTGAATCATCACTGGTCATGAAGAACTCCTTGAGTGAGCTCTTGAAGTTCATCTCAACTGTGGCCTGGGACTTCTTCTTTAGATTCCATATCACTAAGTTGCCATCCACGATGTAGTAGAGCTTATTTTTGAAGTAGAAAAAGTTGACGTTGATGAGTTGTGTGTACTCCTCCTTGGGCACCCAATTTTCAACTCTCATCATCACAAACTTCTGCAGTTCATCAGGATCCAAACATTTAATCTTAAAGGGAGATATTTCATCTTTATCTTAAATAGGTTTTTTGATTGTCTGGAGTGCTCTATTGAGTAGAAGCTGAGTCTCTTGAGGTGCTGCTCATATATCACTAGTAGATCACTAGCAGATTGATTGTTAAGTTTGAAAGTTTAAAAATCCACCCGCTTGGGCAAAAAGTTTTATGACTAAAAACCCTGGGTCAAAATTCCTTAAAATTTTTCCAATTCTCCAACAAAACCCAGGAAAATCCCTACTTTTCTTTAGTTAGGATTGGTATCTGCACCATTGGGGAAAGGGAAACCTGGCTTGGAAAAAGTAGTCCCCAATTGCGATTAGAGCATTTATATTCCGTTTGTTTTTTCAAATTAAAACTTTCTTTTCCAAAAAACATCGCCCTTGAAGGGGTTATTTGCTTTTTAAAGCAACCTCTTCAGAACTTCGTCAGAGACTACATCCAAAACATTCCTTAGAAAAATCTTGCCCTTTTTATCTGCACCCAAGCCCGTTTTGTAGATAAAGTCTTGAGAAGATTTTAAAACAAAGTTCTCTTTCTTTTAAAAAATAATTAGTAATTTTAAATTGTTTTGTTAAGTTACAAGGAGTTTCCATATTTGGTGTTGAAAACACTGAAAGAAGGACTCCTACTTTATGTGTTTTTTAAACAAAACCAATATCGGGCCTCCCTTGCTAAACTTAAAATTTTTAAAACAATGAAGAATTTTTTTTACCAAAAATCTATCTCGACTTTGTGCTATACAAGGGCAAGAAAGGAGGCTGAAGTACCAAGTGCAGAAGTCTTTGAAAAAGCATAATCTTCAAGGGGGATTGAAGCCATTGAGAACTACGATTTATCTCTAGCTGTGGAGACTCTGCCCAAATTACTAGGTGCAGAGCAGCGCTACCTAATCAAGCAGATTTCTTTGAAATAAGATTTAATCGCTATCAGAAACATTGATATAGCAGTTTTAGATTGTAACTTTAACTTCAAATGCACCCATGATCTACTAAAAAGAATTCAAATTTTGCACCCCAATAGTGGGGTTTTCTCAAAAATTGCTGCTAGTTCATTCAAGTTAAGCAGGTAGATATTTTCTTGTTCTCCAATTTAAATGATCCTGACTGCATGAAGTATCTCTCCAAAGCCCATGCCTATCTCCATCTTATCAAAGCGGAATTTCTCAAAGATCTTGAAGACAGTGAACTTTCTGAGCTTCACGGGCAGCAGCTTGTAGACTATAATTTTTGTGTCGCACTCGCAGATCATGTTAATCTCCTTGTTCTGGAAGCCTTCGAAGCCCACGTCTAAAATCTGGAGGAACTCTGGCTGCTCTCCTTCCAAGTTCGAGAACACATTTCTGAATTGAGTCTTGCATTTAAATATTAAGTTAAAGTATAGTAGTTATGAGAGTCTTGAGGGGAGTAGGCATAAGGTTTTGAGAGCCCTTATCCTCATTGAGCTTCTTTCTCTTCTCCTCTAGCTCGTCCACGATTTGTGTCTGATTGACTGCATCGCTGCCTCTTACTTCAGTGCTCCTGTTATTACAAACTAGTAACCTCCTTTTAAGATCACATCTACCAAACTCTTCTAGCAATAATCTACTGGTTGGAGTCATCCCCGCCCTCTGCAACTGGTTCCTTATTCTCCTCAAACTTGAATGGCGCCCACATGATCTTGTCGTGTGAAGCAGCAAGCATCATCTTGTTGTCTGCGAAGAGTTGGATCTCGTGTGAGCCGTCCACTGAGTTGCGGTTGAAGAGTGGGTGCCTGATCTTGTTAAACACCTCCTGGAAGAAGTTGACGATGTAGATCCACTCGCACTCCTCAGTCATGCCCTGGAGTGAGTACACGTATCGCTGCTTGTAGAGGAAGAAGCGGTTTGGCTTGGCCTTGTGAACAGTCTGGAAGAGTTTGCGCTTCTTCACCCACTGCTGCACGATGTAGTTTCCTCCGTAGAATCTGGCTAAGTTCTCATCCATGATGCGCAACACCACGATCACGTACTCATCGTCCACTGAGGAGGTTGGGTACAGGTGGCTGTCCACGTGCTGGTAAATCTAACCTAGATATCAAAGAGTAAGTTTTAATGCTTTGCGAAGGATGCATTTATAAATGGTGTAGTTAGTAATTAAATAGCCTGAATCTTAGTAAAGATAATCAATAATCGGTGTTATCAAAGATATGTGTTTGCAATTAAAGAGAGGCTAAATTTGAAAAGTGTGATGATAAGATAGCGGGAATCTGGAACTTACCTGAGGTATCTACAGTGAGAGTAGTTTGGTCTATGAACTCAGCTGGTGTTTTGTAAGTAGGGGCGCTATTGACTCTATCTTGAAGCTTCTAGTGTGCCTACTTCTCTTTCTCTTGCTTTAAAGAAATTCGTTTTAAATGAGTTTGCTTTGAAAGCTCTACGATTGCATTTGGATCTTGATGTAGGTGTGGGACGGGCTTAGGGTCTTTGCTTGGGTAGATTTTGCTATTCTCAGTGACCACAGTTCCAATTTTAAGGAGTCCTTCTCCCCCGTTATCACTCAAACTAATAACAAACCTATACATTATAAGCGATAAGTGACAATTTGTTAATAGCCAGCAAGCCGTCATTTACTATCTCTACGGGTGGGAATTCATTATCCCCTCCTCGATAGTTGCGAGAGTAGACGTCAACTCCCCCTCTGATTTCCTTTTCCAAGTCTTGATGGAGTAAACAATATGCATAAATTGACTTTATGTTTTAAGTAAAGGTTCTCTTTGAGACATTATAGCTTTCGCTTTTTAAGATTAATATTATCAACTACTCACATGTGCTCTAAAAGTATGCCATATGATTCACTCTATGTTTAATGAAATAAATTGAATTTGGTCAATAAAATTACTTCTTTCACGCCTTAATAGAGAAGTTTAGATTTAAAAGAGAATAGACTTGATATGCTCTCGTTTACTTAAGATTAACAAATTAAATACTTCAGAAGGTGGATTAACAATGCAAGCTTTTAATGATTTGATTTGATTTACTCCACTTTATAACCTACCTACATTTTTGGGTTGATGATTATCTTAAATTCACAAATCAGTTATTAAACTTACCTCTCCAACCTAACTTCAAATTATTGCAATAATAAAATTAATGTAACACATTTTATCTTCTATTTTAATGTAGGTTCAACAATAATTAATATTATAAAATGGGATGTTGTGAGTCTAAAAAGGATGGTACAGTTTAGCCAGCTGCTCTCTAAAAAGCACCACAGAGTGCACGCACTAGTAATGATGGATATCTCAAAGAAACTTGGGGAGACTAAGATTTAATTATAACTTTAAATGGAATAAATATGTGGGAGAACCTTTGGGGGAGAGCGGGAAGTACCACACGCAAAGTAGCAACATGCATACTGCAAGACCTGACCTATATGGCAAGCAATCTGCCACCTCAAATATAAACCCAAACTCCTCATCTAATGCCCCTGATTGGAACTTTAATGGGACTGCACAAGGAAACATAAATTTGGGGCCCTCAGATAGTCAAAGTAAGTGGCATTCTCTTTGCAAGCTTTGACAAAAGCTTTTTTCAACTCAAAGAGTTCAAAAGCGTTGACTTATAAAGTCAGTCGACTCTTTGATTATTGTAGCTTTATTTCAGTAAAGCTGCATTGAAGGAGTTGCCTGTTCTTGAACTATCATTATTATTAGTCTTTTTTGGACACTACGTTTTTTATTCTCTCATCAAGCACTATCCAGCCACTCTCACTCACTCAATAATTCTTCTGCTTCTACTTCTTTCAGTAAAGCTATTAAACTTAGTTCACACCAATTCTCAAATAATTGGCAAGGAAGAGAGCGAGTCAGCAGAAAGAAAAATGAGGATTGATGAAAAGGAGTGCATATATATTTATTCTCAATTTTAAGCCCATTTTATTAATAAGATTTTGACTAATCCATTACCTGTAGCTCATTAAATACTCCTATTTTTAATGTTCTTCATTATTATTAAGCTATTAAGATTAGCCCTGCTGAAAATCAAGAGTAGTACTAAAGATAAATAAGTGAAGTGGATCGAAAGTTTGAGAAATAAGATCTTTCTTAAAATAATAAGGCAGTTCCTTGTCTATCAGCACATTTTCAGGTTTCAAAGAAAAAGAAGGGGTTTTAAAATATTAACAAATAGAGGAAATAATATTAATATTTAATCAAACTTTACCACCCCATTGGTTAATTACGATTCCTGATAGAGTAAACCAATCAGGCTGGAATTAATTAATTTTAGATATAGTTAAATTATTAAACAACCAATACTATTAGGCTTTAAAATTATTAACCAATCATTATCTTGCTCTCACTATTAAACTAATCAACTTATCAATTAAGAATGACATTTCTGATCTTATTTCTCAAACTTTCGATCCACTTCACTTATTTATCTTTAATACTGGTGAGTGTTTTCATCCGATTTCGTTGGGAACCACCTCTGTGAAATAGTAAACATCTGTTTCCATATCGAAGATAGCTATATCCTCTTGACTTATAAAAATTAAACAAGTAGACACTCACCACACTTAACTCTAAAGAAAAGCAGTTCAAATTTCTCGTCACTCTCTTTCACTATTTTCTTAGACCTCAATATTTTAGACTCATCCACAATGCAATTCACAACTTTAGAAGCTTAGAAGTCAGAAGAAATATTTTGCTTTACTTATTTTTTTCTCAGGCCAACATATGAAAGAGGGGTGAAGCACTTTGCGCAAGAGATTTGAATTTTATTTTCTTAAATTTTACTTGACTATCTAAAAATAGTTTAATGATTGATAAAATATTCCTTTTTTGAATTTTAAATATTTTTGACTTTTGAAGTTTAGAGATATACTCTCCATTTAATTCATCTTCGCAAGGATTGTAGAGTAGATCATCGTAAGTTTAATTTTTTATTATTGTGTTTTCTGTGTTCATGCTACCTATATCGAAAGGACATTATCTATCTTAATTTTTCTGAGGGTTGGGATTTGGTTCTTCATCGGATTTATAAAATTGTATATAATTTTAAAAACATTAAAGATGACTAGTCGTCAGGTTCTTATTTTGAATTTGAGATAGTGATGGATTCTTGAGATATGATGCGCATTTGATCTTGTGCCCTGACTAAGAATGGATTAGTCAAAGTATTTCCATTAGTGTATGCTGAACTTTGTTGATTCCATAGTGGCTCTTTCGTAATTTGAAATTAATTTGATATGTTTGTGTGAGAAGTATTTGACTTTGATTTGAGTCTATTTAAATTAAATGCAGCCTTTTGCTCTTGCTGTTTTCTGGTTTAATCATACCACTCCATTTCTTTAAAATTACCATTATCTATGCTGTTATGAGTTTATAAATGAAAATAATCTTTGGAATCAATGGAAATAATTATTGATAAAGTCTGAAGTTGATGCTATATCTTTTATGTTTTATTATTCATTATTTACTTTGATCTTAAGACTTTTTAGTGAAGTTAAGTGATGATTTGAAACTGTCTATAAGTTTATTAGGTTCATTAAAGGATATTCTATGCTGATTTACCATTTAAGATTAGTCGCTCTTAATCTTCTTATCAAGAATTAGCTGGTCCTCTACATTTATGGGGCTCTTCAGATTGCATACTTTAGACTTAAGAATAATATAAAATGCTCTTAATGCTGTATCTTGTATATCTATGCTCAGAGGCTTTGAACGATGCCCTCCCAGGGGATGAATTCAAATGTTAAAGCAATTGAATGTGAAAAATAATTGATGAATATAGAGCCTGAAGTTCGTCTTCTTCATCTTCATCTTCACCGAAAGGTTGGTGATTGAGGGTATTCATAGTCTTAAAAGGCTGGTCTTGATTAGCTTGGACTTTTCTATTTTATGATTGATCTAGCTAGCCTACATCTATTCCCATTCTTTTCTAGCTAGATCTATATTAAAAAATTTGTAAGATGTATGGGAGTCTCTTATTCGAGAAGAACTTTAAGCATTTTGGGGTTTGAGGAAACTCAAGCCCAAGTCAACTATAGACCCATTCTTTATTTGAGAATGCAAACTTAGGTTACTCTACTCTTTCCCTAATTAGGGTATTGGCTGCAGGTTCAAGACATTAATTTAGTCATTCAATCCTTGAGAGTCCTAATATGTATGATAGTTCATAGAGCTCTAGATGTTAGTAAACTCATCTATTACTCTAGTTTTATATTTAATTATTTATAAGCTATACTTGGGATAAAAATAAAAGATATCATTTAAATCTCTGCCTGATAGTAGTTTATCTTTATTCTATAGAAGCACTTAGGCTTTTTATTGAGTTCCATCCTGATTGAAAACATGTAAATTTTAAAAGCTACTTTATTAATTTTGAGACTGCATGTTCGGCACTTGAACTTAAATAAATTAAATAACTTAAATAACCTAAGGAGCTTGGTTGATATAGTTGTGAATTTCCAAGAAAGTATAATGATTTTGCATCTAAATAGGCATTTGGAAATTAATTCCATTGTAAGTCACCTATTATGAATGTCTTCTCTGAGATTAATCAGGTCTCTAGGATGCTCCAAATTACTACTTCTGATCTTTAGATTATGAGAAGTTGCAACTTTCCCTAATATTCCTTTCTGTTTTTTCTTAAGGCTCTTTTTGCTTGATTTCCTCTACCTCACTTGAAGTTAAGTGCTCAATGTTTTTCATTTCTTCAGATAGAATTTCCTCTTAAAATACCTAGTTGATTTTTATCTCAGGGACTATATCCTTAAAGATCTAATCCATGCTCTTTTGCTCGTCAATTATACTTGAATCTTGCTTCTAGCTTTGATTATTCCTCAGTTTAGCTTTTCTCCTCTTAACTACTTTTTTATTTTAATCTCGAATTTATATACTCTAAAAATTAAATAGAGTCTAGATAGGGCTCCGAAAAATAGGTCTCATAAAAATATAGATGACAAAGGTTCCATTAAAATGCACATTTACAAGAACTATAAGGAATTTTCAAGAGAAATTCAATCAGCAATTTTAAATTAGATTGCAGCTCTTCAAAATCATAAAATAATAATTTCTGCGCTGTCCATAATTTTCATATTTCCTTACCTGAAAGGATTCATAGAAACGATTAAACATAATTCAAGTTGATTTTGTGTTAAAATCTCATGCTAAAATCTAAGTCCTTAAAGTAAAGATAAAGTTTTTAAGTAATTGTTTATATACTCTCCTAAGCATTTTCATTTAACTTAAAGCTTTAATTTAGAGCATCTTCCCCAGTTCCTATCAATTACATCATTTCATCTAAACGCTAAGGGGTTGAATCCTATTTTTAAGATTTTATTTTAGAGAGATACCCCATTTTGGGTTTATCGATTTGTTAATTATCTGGTAGAATATTAGAGTCATTCATAACATTGTTGTAAAAGCTCCCCCAAGATTTATTCTACTGACTATAAGAGTTAATCGAAATATTCTTCGAGCTTTTCAAAAGCTTTTACTTTTTAGACAAGCAATCTAAAATTTCCTTATCTGATTGGTCACTGATAACTATTTTAGAGGAGATCTTCGGTAACAATATATTATTTTGCATTTCTTTGGGCTTATTCTTTGCATATATAATGCTTTGAATCTCTTTGAAAGGCTTGATTTGAATAGATCTACGCACAGTCTCATATAAAATTGAATTAATGAGTCTCTGATTCTGCTTACTGTTCAAGTTACTAATACTTTGACTATCTTCTATGGCTCTTACTATCGAATCTTTTCTTCTCTGCGATAATTTTAGTAAGCTCATTTTACTTCTTTGGTGGCTTAGTCCCCTGAACTTTATTCACTGACATAGTTAAAAGGGGTGCTTTGTCATCAGAGTCATCGTCTTCATCTGTGACTTGAATCTAAGAATTGTTAACAGACTTAAATGCTCTCATATCATCATCTGTCTTAAACTCATCTTCCTCTTCATCCTCTCTGAGAAAATATCAATAAAATAATGAGAGCTTCTTGAATAACTTCCTTAGGATTGTTAGAATTGTTTAAAGGACCAATATCAAAGAATGGGATCTAAGTAGCAGCTGTACTTGCTGTTTTCTATTTAAAATGCATTTGAGGAGTGTCTATTTTCTCTGGGGTATCGAAGTGCATGTACTAGTCGTTAAAAATCTCAAAGCTTTTAGAATCATCAGGTGAGTTATCAATAATATTTTAGTTGGATAACTTCGCTAGTGTCAATTTCGTGGCTTTGGAGCTTGTCTTTTGCTATTTCATGATGCCTTAGTTTTTCTTTGCTACTGGAGAACCATTTTTCGTTTCTTCATTTTCCTCCTCCGCTATCTCTTCAATCTAGCTCTACATCATTTAGGAACCATTTTCACAAGCACTAACTGAATTCTCATTTTATCTACTTTTGCTTCGTGAGAAATTATAATCAAGGAGTGAATTAGATCGAGAAGCCAAGCTGACTAACTTTGGGTTATCTTTATCTTGATACAGAGCCTCACTGATGTGAAAAGTGTGAGTGACAGTATTGTTCAAATTATTGGCTGATAAAGAAATTAAAATACTTTGAAGGGGTCTTCATTTTTTATTATAGTATTGACTGTTTGCTGCTTTCTTTTCAAGTTTCCTTTTTGCTTTTGGAACTTCTTGCAGTTGATAGATATATGACCTTCTTGGTGGCAAAGGTAGCACTTAATGCAAAGCATCCTTAAGTCCTTCTCATTATAGCTGACGTTATCTTTAATCCTATTGAAAAGTATCAAAGAATCTAAAGAGACTTAGTTTGCTAATTTCAAAAAGGGATCTCTCTTCAAGATAAGCAGCTCTGTGAAGTCTTTCGTTTTTATTGTTACCTGCCGGTTTAGATGGGTGAAGAAGCTTATCTCTCCAAAGTATGACTCCTTAAAATATAAACTTGTTCAGCTCACAAATCAGAGTTTTGCTTAAAGAAAAAATGAGCATATTAAACTTCTTCTATGGATAAGATTTACTCTACCAGTATAAACGTAGAATATTTCATCACCATTTTCCCCTTCAATTAGAATATTCTCATCTATATTGTAGGTGTTTTGACGAAACAGGAAAGTAAGATTACTGATGAACTCAATTGGGAATTTACTGAGGATATCGATTTTCTATAGAATTTTACCCTTTAGATAGATTATTACTCTATCTTTTAGGTTTTCATTGAGCAAGCTCATTAACTCCTCTTCCTCGATTTTATAAAGCTTTTTGAGTTCCCAGTTATATTCTAAGTATCTTTTGACTTAAGATCTCAATTCCTCTGGGAGCTACTTCTGCTTTAAAAACCTATCCACATATATCATACGCTCACGGAATTGTGCGGCTAAGACATTAAAGCTACTAACTATTCTACCAATATCTCCGATTATATACGCAAATAGGGCAGAGGACAAAATCA
>JAJKFJ010022855.1:0-42251 GCA_027382625.1 Tetmemena sp. SeJ-2015
AGGAAACTATCTATGGAAGATCTTCGCGCGCTACTCCAAACTGAAGTGCGCTTAGTGGCGAAGAGTTTGAGGATCAATCAAATAATTGATGTGCACATCTTGAAACTTAGAAGTGCGATGAGGAACAACTGCAACTCCTAACTTTCTCATCTGCAACTCCTAACTTTCTCATCTGCAACTTTCAAATGCGAGAGTATAGTGCGCGCTGGCACTCTCAACATTTTTGCGATGGAGTTGATGTTGAGAACTGGCTATTACTACTGAAAAGGGTGACTACATCAATACCTTAGAGTCAAAATGAAGCTGAGATAGGATGGATCATGTAGTTATTTTTGAGTAATTTCGCGTTTGACGCGCATGATTATAAGTACTAATAAAGAAATTAATTATACACAACTTATTTTCACTTTCTTATCATATTATGGGGTTTTGATTGGCCTAGGAATTAACTACTCTAATTGATATCGACTTCTCTTGGGAATTTGTCTCTTAAAACTTGTATTTTGTTTTCTTATTCTATCTTAATTTCAAAAGCATGCATTCTTTCCAATCTGAAAGCCTCCGCAACCAACCTCCAAGTCTACACTTGCGAAAAAAATTGCAGTTTGCTTTTTTAATGCCGTGGGCACCATAACTTAATCAAGAGAGAACTCCTGGCAGAGAGTTTAGTTTATGTGCCTAAATAAATTTAAGTTGTAAACTTGATCTTGAAATTGCTTCTAATCAGAACTCGTTCTATTTCTTAAAATAATATGTGACATAAAGGCACTCTATTTTTCAAAAAATCTATCTATGTTTGATTCTTTAAGCAATGCTAACTCTACTTTTATTAATCTCTAACCATTTTATCGTAGCAGAGATTACTGATAAAGACAATACATTAATGGAAGAGCTTTTTATCAAAATTTTAATAAAGGCCGAGGGTAATTAAATAACGAATTTTCTTTACAAATTATTATAAAATGTTAGAGTGATATTAAAAATAAAAATTACATAGGATAATAACTGATTTTCTAATTCAGTACGATAAGTGCTGTTTTAAGAAATTGATTATTAATTATATTCCTAAAATTTTACTTTTTACTTTTACTTTACTTTTACTTTACTTTACTTTACTTTTACTTTAAAGTTGGCATTATAATTTTATGCAAGTCGTAGTCTTATCCAGAACCTGTAAATCAATATAGAGTTCACAAAGAATTATTGAAATCTTGGAGAGTATCTATTTGCATTATTTTGCTTATACCACATCTTCGAGCAAAAATAAATGAGAATGAATATGGCTAAGAAGCATGAGCTTGCGTTTAGTGAACTCTTGACATTGAGCTTTACTTTGGTAAATTAAGATCTAATCAGATCAGACCTACAACAAAAATTATTAAGTTAAAAAAATATCTTAACCTTTCGTGGATTCTTAAAGAGAAATCTTAAGGAAATTCAATATTTATTGCTTGATATTAAATGTGAATCCAATCCTTTAAATTATCTTTCGTAGCAATTTAAGATTTTAGTGCTTTATTGACTAATTTAAAGAAAGGATTTAATGATCTTATAGTAAAATATTGAAATTTATTAGGGGTTAGATCATAATGAAATGAAACTTGCTTTAAACATATCTGTTAAAGCCTGAGTTCAAGGAGTCTGACTCCATGTTTGAAAGTAATAATTTATTCCTAATTATGAGATAATTGCTAGATTAATTATTCTAAGATTTGGTGACTCCATCTTTAATTAAAAGTGGTCGATTAAATTTTAAGAATGGAGTGGCGGTTGATTAATTAAAGATACGGATCAGGGTGGCTGGCGGCTAGATCTAAGTTGGCTGACTCGTTCTGCAGCTACTAGAGCTACTACTACTATTACTATAACAACTACCCTACTACCCTACTACCTCTACAACCCTTCAGCCAAATATTTAGAGTAGGTCCAGTAGTTCATTTCATTTATTCCATTTTCTCAATTGACGTCGATATTGTACTATTTGTAATAAGGTTATTCTCCAAAGCCATTAAAAGTCTAGTCTCAAGTTTAGATTGAGATTTTAAAACTTACAGTAGAACTAATCACTCTATAAGCTGTAAGGCTATGTATTTTAGGCAATGTTAAATAGATTTTTCAAATCAAGTTGAAATCCATCTAATTTCATGGACTGTCTGTCATAAAGCCTGCTATAACTGCGATTATTTCCTTTTGCCTCTATCTTTAAATAAGAAGCCAGATGAATACCTGAATTTCTTTTCAATAGAGCTGAGTATATGCTTTAAAGCCACTTCTTAAAATCAGCGAAGACTTTTTCTACAGGAGCTAGTTCAAATTAATATGGGCCCAGGAAAGCAAGCCGGATACCTAGCTACTCCACTCCTTTAGAAAATGCTGCCGATCTATGGTAAGGAGCATTGTCGATTATGAATTTAGTCTTTTATCTCCATTCCTCATTCTTTTCATCTAACATTTTTACCAAGCGAATAAAAAAGTGCAACACTGTCATAGAATTGTTTTTGCCTTGCACCATGCTGAAATAAACTTAACGATTTGAGAATGCAGCACCTACGATATTGATTTTTGCAAACCTCTGCATACTTGCACTGAATCTCCTTTCTCATTTTTACTTCCCCTTGCTTGAAAGCCAGACACTTGAAGGCAACTCTCGTAAATGTTGATTATCTCAGCATCCTCATACATGAAATCAATGAAGTTAGCCGATGCCCACTATCTTTACACAAGGCTAGAGAGATTGTTTGCTCTAGAGTCAGTGTTGTAAATTTTTTTGAAAATAAGCCTTTGGACCTGTTTAGCTACTTTCTCCTATCTGGGATTCTCCTACAAAGCTTGAACTCATTTTTTAAAAAATCTTGTAATCCTAAAGAATACTAGGTTGCTTTCCTTTTGTCAAAATTTTTTAAATTAACTCTATGATTATAGGTCAAGCAAGGCCTTATTTTAGCCTCAAGAGAAAGGATACCTTATGAAAGAGCTCCTTAGATACTGTAGTTTTTGGATTCAAACCTCTTTTTTATCGATTTATAGGATGAATACGAATGATTTATCGTGAATTAATTTTCCTTTAAAATAACGACTGATTAATTAAACTTTATAATTCGATTTGGGTTTTGAGATCTGTAACACAAAAATGGAAAAATAAACAAACCTAGAGATTGAGCTATGCAAGGGTTTCAGCTTCGACCATTCTCTGAGTTACTTACCACAATTTGGACCCTATGCCTTCAGTAAAATGGATTGCGAAAGAAATGGCGTTTCATGGAGCACATAGAAAAAGTAAAAAAGGTATGAGTAAAGCTTTCCCACAAGCATGATAGCTGCAAATGATATCATATACTGAAACTAAACCAGGGATTTATTGTGTAGGAGGCTTAATAATCTCTAGAATAAGGCAGAATCGAAGGAGGTTATATACACAACTACTGAAAATAAGAATACTCTTGCTTGATGTCGAGAGGCTGAGAGGCGAATCGGCTTGTATTTTGATGCAAATTGACGAGGTCAATGGTGCGAAATGGCGTGGTCGTTTATGGGAATTTGCGAGGTATGTGATGCGCACCCTTGAATTCCATTAATGACTTTCTTACAAGAATCCATTCTTTCCATTCTTCTATTCGGAGTTTAACTGTGAGTATTTGGAGCTAAAGGTTCAGAACAGAGCAGGAATTGGAGGCAAAAGAAATTTCAATGGTGGACTGCCTTTGACCAAAGAAGAGCATTGAAAAGGGATAAAAAAACGCGAATTTTTAAAATGAGGGTATGGTTTTTTCGAGAGGGAAAAAATAATAAATGGAGAGTTAATTCGGCATTTGAAACCAGATTTAAAAACTAGCTTTTCGAAGAAAAATAAAAAAATAGAGTTTTTTTTAAAAACTTTAACTTAGAGGAATTTTGATTAGCATTTCTTCATCTTCTTCATCATTTTCTTCTAAACTTGTGTCGCCATAACTCTTTACTGAGCACTCCCAAAAAAAAGTTGCAAATAAAAGTTCTTATTTTTTATGCAATCAAGGGATAATAATTATTCAAATTGGGCACACTTCAACTGTCACTCATTTATTCCATTTTAATTTAGTATTTAATTTAATTCTCTTTTTTATTAAATTCTCAGCTATATTAGAAGTCAGTGAGAGTTGAGCTTCGAGAAGTGGAAGGCACCCAGAGTTTAAAGCTAAGGCATACACGAGAGATAAAAGAGAAGAATATAGATACCCAGGTAAGCATATATAAACTGCTCCTTAGAAATTTGTAAATTAAGTCTTAAAGCCCTATTATAGAAAGGAGGAATATTTGCCAGTTATTTTAAAATAAAACTAATTCACGAAAAAGCACTCGTATTCATCCTATAATTGAAAGAAAAAAAAAAGATTCTCGAAAATGAAATTTCTTATCTTCTCGTGAGGAAGAGCACTTATCTTCGGATCCAAAACTTTTGATGTTTTGAGTGAATGCAGCTGTGCATTCTCAGGATTAGATATGCTTAGGTCTTCTATCTAGTCTTTTACACTATTAACTAATAGTTATTCATCATTTGTAAGTCTTAGAATGAATCAGCGTACTTAATCTTCAATATTATATGAGCTCACTAATTCACCAAATTTCTTTCTCTATCGTCTAAGAAGTGTGAGAGTTGCCTTCTCAATCTGAGAAATGATTTACAATTTTACATAGCATTTGAATGTGCTGGGATGATCTTGCGTATTTCTGACTGAAGTCTTGGATAGACAATATCTCCTTTATGTAATACAACCTTGTTCATTTCAACATACTTCTTAAGTTCTTCCTAGATTTCAGGCTTTTTTATAAGATATATTTTTATTTCTCCTTTTAAAATTTATCATGACATGATTATGTTAGTGTATTTGTGGTATTCCTCGTCTTGACCATCAGTCAAAAAATAAATCACTTTCAGATCGATTGATATCCGAATCGTCACATGGAGTTTTACTCTGGAATGTATCAATATTTAAAGCACCTTACATCTTGTTGATGGAGTTTCTATTAACTCTAAGAATACATTTTAACGTAAAAAAATAAACTTTTGGTGAGCTGGTTTCTTTTCTAAATTATTCATGTTTAGTAAAAAAAGTTGATTAAACTACATTTATTATAATCACTTAAATAACTTAAATTATTACTATTTAAGCATTGATTTTGCAAATTTTTTAATTAATCAACCCAAATAATTTGTCAAAGTTTCAATATTCAAGATATGTAGTTTTGTATGATATTAGATTATTTTACTTTCATATAAATTTACACATAAAATTATTTCCAATCTAAAGTTCTACATTTTCAAAAATACCATGACTCATCTATCCTGCTAAATTACCATCATACTCAACGACGATTAAGTCGCGAAATTTAACCAACATAATTTCTCCGACCTAGGATGACAGTTTCGAAGGATTAATAATCGATGAACCATTTTGTGAATCATCAATGGCCTTCACCTATAGCTAGATGTTTTAAGGAATCATTCTAAGGAGAACAAGCAAGCAACTCTACCTCAAAGCGGCTCTCCCAAATGATTGAAATGAAAGCTGGAATATCCACTCTGCTCATGGAGATACCACACTTTCCAAAAATCATGGAATGATTAGCATCATTCTTTGGCAATGAAATGCCAATCTTTACCTCAAACCAAATGATAAAGTCTCTAGCTCAGTATTGCTCCACAAAGTGCAAAGTCAAATCGAAACCAATCCGCCAACTGAATAACTGGAGCTGCTGGAACTTGATATTGATTACATGACCTGCATATGAAGAGAGTTAGAAGCATCCCACTTTCCTCATAACTTCTGATCATAATCAGAAACATTATTGGTAAGCCGTTGTCTCTTAATTCCTTTGTTTTTTTTTGCTTAAAGGTTCGGCAGATAGAAGTCAAAGATGATGAGCCTCTGAAAGCAGCAGACACCCAGATAGCAAATCAAGTGCATTAGTGAGCCTTTACTACTACAAAATGCAGGGATTATCTCGCTCATCTCATGCGAGTAATAGGGAGATTAGTTTTCCATCAGCATCACTTCTCCAAGTAATTCAAAAATCCCCAAGCCAGGTGATATGAACAAATAGGTGCGAGTTATGAGCAGATGGAGAGACATCTAGAACGCAAAAGATGATTACGCGCTCCCCGAACAAAGCTTGAAGAGAGGCCAGCAAGATTACTGCAAGTAAACCGAAACATGGAATCTTGACCCCTACAAAATTGATTCTCACATGGGCAAAGAGGAATAGCATTAACTTACCTTTCGTCATGCGATGTGAAAGAGAGATCGAGCAACAAGCTTCAGTTTTTCCACCTTTGATCGCAGCGAGGTGCAGAAAGCATCTTTGAAATAATATTAATTATATTCTTAAAAATTTAAAGCTCTAAAAACTCTTACTGTTTTAATTAATAAGTATGATTATAGAAGTGCTCCACTCCAGATTGCAACTTAATTAATATAACTGACCTATAATTTTAAAATAATACTATAAATGAGAGTGCCTCTCTCAGGCTCATCAGCTATTGGCAACGCTCTTTGTATTATCTCTTCATTTCCCTCTCAACACTGTCTCTCTAAAGGGTCAATCCTCTTCTCTGTTATATTTTAACGACCCATTAAGCTGAGGGATTGAAATCTGAACAGACTTGATTACAAAATCTCAATTGCACAATATAATGTGGACAAACTTGAAATGATGAAAACATACTCTTCATTCATGATATTAAACAAGTCTTCTTAAGCAAGACAGTATCTTTGTACATAATTTTGGTTGCTCTTAAAGTGAACCTAGCCAAAATGAAGAGATAATACAAAGAGCGTTGCCAATAGCTGATGAGCCTGAGAGAGGCACTCTCATTTATAGTATTATTTTAAAATTATAGGTCAGTTATATTAATTAAGTTGCAATCTGGAGTGGAGCACTTCTATAATCATACTTATTAATTAAAACAGTAAGAGTTTTTAGAGCTTTAAATTTTTAAGAATATAATTAATATTATTTCAAAGATGCTTTCTGCACCTCGCTGCGATCAAAGGTGGAAAAACTGAAGCTTGTTGCTCGATCTCTCTTTCACATCTCATGACGAAAGGTAAGTTAATGCTATTCCTCTTTGCCCATGTGAGAATCAATTTTGTAGGGGTCAAGATTCCATGTTTCGGTTTACTTGCAGTAATCTTGCTGGCCTCTCTTCAAGCTTTGTTCGGGGAGCGCGTAATCATCTTTTGCGTTCTAGATGTCTCTCCATCTGCTCATAACTCGCACCTATTTGTTCATATCACCTGGCTTGGGGATTTTTGAATTACTTGGAGAAGTGATGCTGATGGAAAACTAATCTCCCTATTACTCGCATGAGATGAGCGAGATAATCCCTGCATTTTGTAGTAGTAAAGGCTCACTAATGCACTTGATTTGCTATCTGGGTGTCTGCTGCTTTCAGAGGCTCATCATCTTTGACTTCTATCTGCCGAACCTTTAAGCAAAAAAAAACAAAGGAATTAAGAGACAACGGCTTACCAATAATGTTTCTGATTATGATCAGAAGTTATGAGGAAAGTGGGATGCTTCTAACTCTCTTCATATGCAGGTCATGTAATCAATATCAAGTTCCAGCAGCTCCAGTTATTCAGTTGGCGGATTGGTTTCGATTTGACTTTGCACTTTGTGGAGCAATACTGAGCTAGAGACTTTATCATTTGGTTTGAGGTAAAGATTGGCATTTCATTGCCAAAGAATGATGCTAATCATTCCATGATTTTTGGAAAGTGTGGTATCTCCATGAGCAGAGTGGATATTCCAGCTTTCATTTCAATCATTTGGGAGAGCCGCTTTGAGGTAGAGTTGCTTGCTTGTTCTCCTTAGAATGATTCCTTAAAACATCTAGCTATAGGTGAAGGCCATTGATGATTCACAAAATGGTTCATCGATTATTAATCCTTCGAAACTGTCATCCTAGGTCGGAGAAATTATGTTGGTTAAATTTCGCGACTTAATCGTCGTTGAGTATGATGGTAATTTAGCAGGATAGATGAGTCATGGTATTTTTGAAAATGTAGAACTTTAGATTGGAAATAATTTTATGTGTAAATTTATATGAAAGTAAAATAATCTAATATCATACAAAATAAATCTTAATATTAAATTTAAAATTTTTGGGTTTTAATTAAAAAAAATTTCAAAATCAATGCTTAAATTTTTAAAAATTTATATTTTTTAAATAAATTTTTTCAATTTAAAAAAATTTGAAAAAAGTTTTCCCTTTTTTTTTTACTTAAAAATTTCCAATTAATCTCCTCCAAAATTAAAACCTTTCTTTTTTTTCCTCTTTTCTTTTCTTTTTTTTTTTTTTCCCCTTTCCTTTCTTTTCTTCTTCTTCTTTAAAAAATTTTTTCTTCTTTCTTCCTTTTTTTTTTCCCTTCTTTTTCAAATATTCTTTGGACTCTTTTTAAAATTGAAGGGTTTAAAAATTCTTAAATATTAACTGAAGAAAGGGGCTAATAATTTTTCAATTAGGCAAAACGATAATTTTTTCTTTTTTTTTTAAATTTAATTTTATTTTTTTTTTTTTAAATTTCAGCTTTAAATAAAAGACTAAGGATTTCGTTTAACTATTTTAAAAACATTATGTTATAATTGCGCTTTATTAATTTATTTTTTATAAAAACAATTACTGACTATAATTTAATTTATAATTTAATTAAAATATGCAAAAAATATTTTCTAGAGAAAAAAAAATTATAATTTGTGCTAATGTTAAAAGTGACATAAATTAAATTTTGTTTTAGTTGAATTATGATAAATTAAATTAATTATAAATTCAAAGTTATAATCCTTTGGATGATATCTTAAAATTAAATTTAAGCTTTATTTTTTGACTTTTCTATTAATCTAAGATTTATAATTCTTTTAATTTTGGAGCACTTATTTTAATTTTGCTATTAAAGGTAGGAGGCCACTGATTATTTATTTTTGGGGTAACCTCTTTGTGAAATGCTTTTGTTGAATATTTAGTAGTGTTATCTTCTTTTATTTTTTTAATTTAAATAAGTTATTTATTGTTTTAAATATACTGAAGAATTTAATACGTGATATACTATGATCAAAACTTAAATGAAGATAGATATGTGCCGAAGTAAGTGTTGTATAATAAGTGATAGCTTAAATATATTAAAGTTTAAATATTAATGAGAGAAGGAGGCGGTATGTAGATTTTCGTCAAGATCCTCACTGGCAAGAACTATTTTTATCATTTTGATTCCATTTTAATATCGAATTCTCTATTCTTTTTAGTTGTGGCTGTTCTTTCTTGATGTTGTTGAGGTTGAAGGTTTTGCTTGTCTTGATGATCTGAATTGAGTAATGATTTGTCAAAAGTGTTCAAAATTTGGTCTAAACTGTATTCTTCAAGTTGCATGCCAGTAAAGATAAGTCTTTGCTAGTCATAGAGTAGTCTTCAGTGTTTGAACTTGTGGCCTTGACGTTCTCGATGGTGTCGGAGTGCTTTCTTGTAAGAGTGGGTGCTTTTACTATTGCTATTGTTAGAGCTGTTGAGTTCCACATTTAAATTAATAGATATCTCGAAATAAAACGTTAATATATTAAAGGACAGACTACAACCACTCAGACATCTTATATTTCTAGGAATTATGATCATCTATTTTCTTTTAGATTCTCTAGTATAATTATAAAATTTTATTTATATTTGATTCTTGTACCATAAATATAAATTATTTTTAAATTGGAGTTATAAATTTTATTTTTAAGATGAGATGATTGTCATGCTTAAAAGAAAAGTAACTATCATAGTTTTAAATATTTAAAAATAGAATTAAACCCTAAAATTATAAATTAAATAAAAACAAAAATTGATGAATAAATAGTGTAATTTATTAATAGGAAGAAACTATAAAATAAGAATATATATGAAATTGTTGACTGCTTTGTACAATGGGCTAAACATTTCTTCTTGTAGAAGTATTATACATAAATAGAAAAGTGATATTCACCATAAATAATATGGATTACTATTTTGAGATATGAGTAGTCAAAATATTAGGAGGACAAAATTTTGCAGCTCAATAATTAATAGCCCATCATAATATTAGAAAAAGGTTTGTTGCATGATATATGCTTTAGGTTGCCATTAATTTATGCATGTAAAAATATTAAATTAAATATTAAATATCTCTATACTATTCGCCAAAGTCTTTCCAATATCATCTTATAGAAACATTATGCATGAGATAGAATAATGTTCCATGACTAACAAAAAATTACTTAATCTTTAAGGAAGTATATTAAGAGTGAGATGATATAATTATCTAAAATTTTCAGACTTTTTATTTCTAATATAGAATTCTCTACGACATAAAGGAAACCCTTATAATAAATATTACATATTAAATTTTATTATGCCTAAATATTTTAATGCGTTAATGGCGCAATATTATAGTATAACTCAATCATCTCAATTCATACTTGCTCGATATATAGTCTCTCCTAATTTTTGAGCTGCAAAATTTTTTCCTCCTAATTTTTTGACTGCTCATATCTCAAAATAGTAATCCATATTATTTATGGTGATTATAGGATGAATACGAATCTTTAATCGGAGGTAGATAAAAATGAGATAAATTAAATAGTAGACTTTGTTTTAATTCCTGATAATCTGAGGGTTAACGCCTAAATAAGTTATTTTTTAGCCAAGGTTCAAATCCTACAAGTAAATATCTTTTTTTAAATTTTTCTGAGCAATATATTTAACAACAGGAGTAGTAAAAATAGATATAATTTAAGAATTATTTGAATTGAAGATGATGAGGAAAAATGAAATTTAATTAACGAAATAGTTTGAAAAGAAGATAAGTTGGAAAATAAATAAGATATTTTTCTATATTAATTAAACGATCTGATCATTGATAAATATCTTTTTGCAATTGCCTTATTTCATTAATAATCTTCCTATAATGAAATTAAGGATCTGGACTTGAAATAGAGTAGAAGTATGCTTTTTTTCCGACGATTTTATATTTTTTTAATACTATCTCAGATTCCATTATTTATAAATTATATTTTAAAGATGAAAACTCTCAGACTAATAGTATAATAATAATGTACTCAAGATCTATAAAAATTATGGCCCTGAGTCCTTCACCGCATGTGCGGAACCAGAATCGCAAGAGAGCCCATACCGCATATACTTAAAAAATTTACTGGCGTTCTATTACCTTGTACCGCATATATTCAAATGCGTTTCATGCTTAAGTAATATTTAATATTCTTACCCAAGAATTAAAAAAAAGAAAAGGAAAATAAATTATAAAGTTAAAATTTAGGGCCTGTGACGGGGCACCAAATTCGGATTGGTATGGGATAGGTAGAGTAGCGGATTTATACTCAGTACCTGTGCCAAGTTGAGTTTATCCTTTAGAGAAGATAAGTTTTAGAAATCCGTCTATTAATAATAGAGGGTGCTCTAAAAACAATTTGAAGACATCTGGGATAAATGCTCTAATATATCAGTGATAAAACTTTAAGCTGAGTTTTAATCGCAAATCCTCAGGTTTACTTGCCCAATAATAACAAGTATTAAATTAGAAAGTTAAAATTCAGGACGGACCCGATCAGCACTAGGCACCGGTCGCCCTTTCCCTGAAGGCTATCTGTTTTTGTACTCCGTTGGCTGGTGGGTGAGTGCTTAAATGAGGCAAGGGATAATGGCAGCAGAAGACCTGGGGAGGTGATTGAGCTGCTCAATGGAGAGATAATCAAAGATGAGTGGTTCCCATTCACCTCTTAATCCTGTTAGGCGTTGAGGGATGTGATCTATAGGCAAACACTCAGTCATGCAGCTGGACAGCGAAGCCAGACGCTACGGAGCAGCAACTTGCTCCCGGTAAGAAGCTACCGGATTTTTTTTTATCCTTTTAGGTTTATTTGGATGGCATGTTGAAGCGGGGGGCTTCTGCTCAGAATGTGAGGTGGTGAGGGTGCCACATGTTTAATATCCCTATTCGGATGGTAGGTTTGTTTGCGTCAGATAAGTGCGTCACAGCAATATCATTGACGTCAAGACTTATCTTATATATGACGGGGGCCCTTTAATTCCCTTAATAATTATTACTTGCCCAATACACCCTTCAATTTAACAATCTCTATTATTAATCGACGGATTTCTAAAACTTATCTTATAAACTCAACTTTGGCACAGGTACTGAGTTTAAATCCGCTACTCTCCCTACCCCATACCAATCCGAATTTGATGCCTCGGCACAGGCCCTAAATTTTAACTTTATAATTTATTTTCCTTTTCTTTTTTTTAATTCTTGGGTAATATTTTTAAATCTTAATTAAGCTTCGAAACGCATTTGAATTAATGTTATACAAAGTAATGGAACACCATCCAATTCTTAAAGCATGTGTGGCATGGCCCTCTTGGGGAGGAGGACTCAGGGCCAAGCTTTCTTATTTTGAGTAGAATATGAAAATGTGATGGCAAGAAAGAGATTATGAAAAATAAATAATAAAGCAGGTTTTTATTTAAGACCTTATGATAAGAGGATTAACAGCTAGATGAGTAATTTTTAACCAAGGTTCATTTCCCGATCTATTTTAATTAAATATAATTTCTGACATAATAATAGCATCATCACATCAATAGTAGCAGCAGCAATATCAACAAAAATTGAAAAATTATAAATTTCGCTGATTAAGATTAATAAAATTAGTTAACGGAAGAATAGTTTGAAAAGAGGAAATGTTTTAACATAAATAAAGGATTTCTTAGAAAAAGTGTAATTCAAAGCTGATATAATTAGGCTTAAAAATACGCAATTAAAGATCAAGGTAGTTAGTAATTTAGATATACCTTTATTAATTTAACGATCCGATCATTTATACATCTCTTTTTTGCAATTTTATCCATTCAAATTCTTCTTCCTATAATTAGTTCTAATGATATTTAGAGTTTATAATGTTGATCTTGAAGAGCAATTGAAGTAAAAATGAATAATAATTTATTATTGAATTGAAGTAACTAAGCAAGATGAATCTAGATTTCAAGAAGGGAGATGGTCTCGCAGAGTAAAAGATTAAAGCTTTAGAAGAGATGCAAGCCCAAAAAATAAAAATGCTATTGAAAAGCATTTAAGTGCTTAAGAAAGAAATTCAAAAAGAAAAAGCTGATAAAAAAGATAATGTCAGAGCCTAAAAGATTGAAGCACTGAACATATAAATTATTATAATAAAATGGAATAAACTCAAAAATTTTAAGGAATGTTTAATTATTTAATTTAATAAGAAATCTTTATCTATAACAAATTAAATAAAATGACTTATTTAAAATAATGTTGTTAAATTATTTTTTATTTATTTTTTATGTTTAAATCATTATAAACAGAGACATCTAATATTGTGAAGTAGCTATAAATGCTTTAAGGAAGTTAGTTAATTCAGAAGACAAATGTGACTAATAGATTATATTTTATCTAAATATTTAAAAAGATAATTCTGCAATTAATTTTATTTATCTTTGAGTTACAAACTATTTGAAACTAAATTAGAAAACAATATATTAAATAACTGAAACTTATGATTATAAATATTTATTTTATAATACTCTAAAAACTTTTTATTTCTATAGCAATTAAAGATTGGACATCTCATTAAAAGATATTTTTTTAGTTATATTGACAATTCTCCTCATCAGCAAGATATGGTGATCTTGAACAATTAAAATTTTGATATCTTTAAATATAAACTTGAATGGCTTATTCCTATAGATCCCGCATACAAATTAATGCGAATGATGTAATTATTATTAAAATGATTGAGAGACAACATAAATTGAACAATATAACTTAAAATTAAAGTTTGTCTAGATCATAGACAAGAAAACTAACGCTAAAAACGCCCAGGCTTCTAAGATCGCAAAATTAGCAAGAGTACTTTGACGCTTTTGTATTCAGAAGCTCATTAATAAGACATAAAAATGAGTGTAACTCTAATTTACAAAAAGAGTCTACGCTAAGCTACTAAAAAAGCAAGATTAAATTTAAAATTACTAGCAACCTTAACTTAAATTGAGGTTCTTCACAAAAAATAACTTACCTCCATCTCTAACATATAAAGAATAATTAGTCTATGTTATAATCATATAATTAATTTAAATCTATTTAAAGAAATTTTCTATCTAGAACTTCGTTATCATTAGCCCTCACTAATACATTAATTCATGAGGAATTTATAAGTTTAATGTAATTATTTAAAAAAATGAAACCTTCCAAATATAGGCAGTAAAAATATTATGAATAATTAAATATATATAATTATACAAAATAATAGTTAAATTATTAGAGATATATTATGAGAGGCCTAATACTATATTAAAATTTATGATTGTAATATTTAAATTTGAAGGGTATGTATTTTATGTGAGATAAGCTAAATAAGTGCATTTATCTGGAGAATTGAAGATTTATATGTTAAAATTAACTTGGGTAAAGTCCTTTCCTTGTTACCCACTTTTTTATGAAAAATTTAAAAATCACTATCTAGAATAAAATCAATTAAAACTCTAATTTATTCATCCTAATTCAGATACAAAGAATCAAAACTGGCCATATTTTTATTTTAAAAAATAAAGGAGTTCTTTAAAATAAATTTTATTTTTATCGAACAAAGGAATAGTAAGATAATTTAATGAAATTCGAAACATTTATAAAGTGAAGATATTTAATTTCTGTTGATCGCTTTACAATTAAATTAGAGTCTTAAAATACTTTATGTTCTTGCTTGTATTTATTAAATTAAGCCTGGCCTAAATTTAATTAATGTTTCATTAAAAAACATTGAAAAGATAAAAGTATGATAGTTTAAGAATACTTAATTTTTTCAAATTCAAATTTTTCATAGTATTCTATAATTGTAAATATTTATAATAAAGAAAGATTGTAGTTATAGTAGTTATTTCTTAAGTTATAAATGCTTAAAATTACAATCTTTATTGCAAATGTAATATTTATAAAAAGTATTGTTCTTATAACTAAAAAACATAAAGATACGATATTATAAACTTAAAATAAAAATTAATAATTGGAGCCATTTTGTAAAAGGAATCCTTTATTTTCTAAAATAAAGAATATAGCATGCATAGGTCTGGAAGATCCCCCCTCCCCTAAGCTTGAATTAATAATTTTTTTATAAATTATAAACATTGCACAAAAATATGAATTCTTGAGCAGTGATTTTGAGATCTCAGAATAATTAAAAACTCTTTTGATTTTAGCATAGATGACTCGTCCAAACAAGGTAAATTGAAAATATTTGAATGTTTGTAATTATGGAAGGAATTAAGGATAATATTACTCATCCAAGAAAAGAATAATAAGGTTATTTAGAGATGAATGTGTAAATAGTGCCAAAAGTTGCATATGCTTTGGATTGGTAGGATCCAAATTTTAAAATATACAATCATATAGTCGTCATCCCGTTAGACCAATTTATAAATTAGAGATTACCTTCTTTCATAATAATAAACTTTATTATAATCAAAATTGTATGTTCCATACGAGTTTAATTCCGTTGAGTAAAAATATGTATAAGAATCAAATATATATTTAAAATTTAAATGAATATTGAAATTAAATTAAAATAAGAAATGAATAGTAGTAAATGGATGGGTGTTTGAGTTGTTATGTCGGGGTCCATGTCTTGTACTTATTTTAAAGCTTATTGAGTTTGAGTATGAGTATGCTATGCTGTCATTACTATATGAAGAATCTATATATTGAAATGAAGCATCAAATTATGAACCAAGAAGCTAGCCTAATAAATAATCTATGCCCGAAGTAACTCTTTCCACAGACTTTTCGACAATAATATTAATAATTCAAATAATAAATTTGTTGAGGGCAGTATTTTTAGGTTAAATTTTTTGATATTTATTAAATTGTCAGCTATATTTAATTTTGTATGTAATTCTTCTCCTTAGTAAGAGTGTTAAACTTTTAAAATATAGACTAAGAATATCTCACTCCATTAGTATTTTTTTGTAAAAAAAATAATTCACTGAATATATATTGTGCATATTTGTAGATTTTTGTTGTTGTTGCAGTAAATGTACATTAAGATCTACTTATTGGAAGATGTCTGGATTTATGAGAATTTAAACTTGCAATAAATGAATGATATTTTTAATTTAGAATGCACATCTCTCTATAATTAATTGATTTGATTTATCTTGTTTGTTCAATTCAAGATAAATAGAAAAAGATGAATCTATATTTTAAATTCTGAATTTAATTTTTAAGATTAAACTGATTCCCAGTAATTAGTCTCGGATTATATGGCCCACTCTTTAACTGAAAGAGTGAAGTTGCTCAATTTAATTATAATTCTTTAAACAGTACAATTTTAACAACTAAGTTTTATATATTTGAAAAAAATAAAGATTTAATTTGAATTAAAGAGTAACACCAAAGGCATAGATAAAACTCGATATAAAAGGTATAATCACACCCCATAAACACATGTCAGCCCATCACGTCAGTTAATCAGTGATACTGTTCTCATTTTTGGATGAGAAAAAATCCTTTGTGACAACTTACATAAGATGCCGCCTCACTGGGTGACAAAAAAAACCTCGAATAAGGCATTGGTTAGACATGGCAGAAAAAACACGCACAGGCTTACAAGTTTATTAGATTATTATGACTCCTTGGTGTTAGGCAATCACCAAACTTAACATAGGTAGTGCATAAGCCTGTGGTCAATCCTCAAATGCACACCCTTCAAAGGCTGCGTCTGCGAGTACTACTGTAACATACCCTTTCTCTAACCAGCCAAGTTTTCTTGAGGAAATCTACCATAACCATCGCTCCTTGTCAGTATCCATAATTACTTTCTCAGCTATAATAAATTATTTTCTTATTTAATTTTGGAAGATATTATCATTGAGAATAATTTGCTTTTTTATTTAGCTTGTATAAATAAATTTAAATTAAATAGACCAATCTATCAATGTTTTTGCTCTTAATATATTAAAAATTTTATAATTATTAGAATGTCAGTTATAAAGTCTCCTACATATTTAATGACAAAAATTAATATTATTATTATAATTTAACGTTGCTAATCGTCCAATAAAAAAATTTAAATAAATAATTAAGATTGGAGAAAGAATAATCAAATTAAAATAATTTCAAAATTATTAAAAATTCAAACTTCAATTTAAAATATAGTAAGATTTAAATAAGAATCCTAATATAATTAATATCAATAATGAAGAGATACAAAGATTACAGTTAAAATGCGAGCAGTATAAATAAAATGGCGTTCACTTGATACTTTATTATACTAAGTTTGAGTTTATTCTCCTGTCATTAAGATTGGAACTCTCAGCAAAGCATTGATATTACAAAATCTGAGCCAACTAATTAGCCAATCTCAAAATTCTGACAAAGTTAACTCTCTTGACAAACCTACTACGAAAAAATTACAAAGATGAAATTTTCTTAAATTTTATAAATTAGATAGAATTAATAATATCAAAAATTTAAAAATATTTAATGAAAAATTGCAAAAGTCATTCGTTTTAATTAAAATTTAGAGAAAAAAAAATGAACTTGCAAATATGACATTTTTCATATACGCTTATTCATCAACAGATTTATTCTTTCAATTCATATGAGTTATTATTTTGTAGAATAGTTGACCATTATGATTTTTGCGACTGAAATTCTTCTTCATAGAGATAAATTGTTGGATTTTAAGTAGAAATTAAAATATAATATAAATACAGGGCATATACGCTTTTCTCAGATCACCACCAAACTCATCGAAATCAGTAAGTCTATTTAAAAGATTTTGTGCCCCTTATTGTATTTGTTCTCTAGATTAAGCTTGTGTTCATGCAAGAATAGTACATTTCACTTTAGATGTCAATAATCTTCTTTATATCCATGTCAAAAAAATCTACAGTAAGTATTCTCCTTGGCTATACTCTTACTGAAGATGGCAAATAATTTTCCATTTAGAGTATTTGATCACTAATGCAGTAGCTGGTGTCAATAGTCTTCATCCGCCTTTTATTCTTAATTGCTATAATTAAATTAATTTAGGAAAATATAATTACTTAATGATATTATTCTTTACTTTATAGTTCTCAAATAAGAATGACTTTTAAGTAAATAATTTTCAATTTCACTTTTAAATGATTTCTCTAATAATTCATCTCTATTTATGAGCTAAAATTATTATAATAGGGTTTTATTATTATTAGCCTATTCTTAATTAAGTTCAAGCTAAAAAATTGGTTAAAACTTCTAATTTATTTTCAGTTTCACAATTATTGATGTAGTTCGCCAATTAAAAGTTGTCCCTTCAAAGTAGAATTTTGGAACAAAAAATATTTTTTAATCTGTTTCCTAAATTATAACCTTACTAATAAAATGCAAACAATATGCTCAATAAAGTTTGTAGATTATAATAATTAGTTATAACAGTACTTTCTCTAGATGATTAAATTCAAAAAATATAAAAAGCTACTGATTTAAGTGAAAGAAGCAAAATCTCTCAAAAAACTTGATGAAATGCAAGTAATTTAACTTGATCTAACCAGATATAAGAAGCTGATCTGAAATGTATTTATTCTTCATTTCTAATAAATATATAAACTCCTTCTAATTTTCAAATTTATTCTTTATATAAAGCTTGCATTTATCTTATTTTTCTTCTATTCCTATAATAAGATTATCTGGTTTGCAAATGAGAAGAATAAAGATCAGAACTGCAATTTATTTTTTTAAAAATAAATAAACTTTAGAGAAGCATTAGTTTTTACTTAATTTTTTTAGTAAGTTAAGTAAACTATGTCTAGTATTTAAGAGTCGCTTTGAAAAATAATTCTTTAAAATTTGAGATAATTTAATCTATCTAAGCTATAATGGTTAGTATAAATTTTAATTAGCTATAATTATGAATTAATAATATTTATTTAACTTAATAATGTTAATTTGTTAATTTAAAAATATATGCTATAAGCTATTATTGATAAAATTTAAACAAATTTAAGTTTAGATAATGACAATAAATAACTAGTAATTAAATTTTAATTTATTTAAATATAGTGGATATCATATAAGTGTTGATATAATTGAATCAGTAATTAATATTTTTAAAAAAGCTATAGTGCATATTTATCGTGAATGATTTATTAAGCACTAATGGCATAATCTTCTAGTAATATAGTAAAACATTGAGTTTAAATATGAAACGTCTTCTAATTAATTTGAATTATTTTAAGCATTCCAAATAAATAAATATAACTCCTGATCTCTAAAGTTGTTAGCTTACTAATCCTTCTGATTCAAGTAATGAATTTGAAAAGCTAAGTCTCCACTAGTCAAAAAAGTTGCAGTTAGCTTTATCAATTCTGTGAAAGCAATAGTTGTTAATATTAAAAAAAGAAGTAGCTATTATTATACGTTCAGCCCCGATTTTTGACTACTGGCTAGGAAGCCAGCTTGCCCAGTAAGTAGCCACTGTTTTTAGTCTTTTTACTGAACTTTAGAGAAGTGGCTTAAAATCCATCCATGATTGGCATGTTGCAGTCCATAAATAACCCTACAATTGTGGGATTTAATAAAGTAAAATTACCTTTTTTTTGACATTTTTCTAGCAATACTCTGTCGACAAGGAGCGCTTACAGTACCAAGTTTTAACCCAGATGGCAAGTGCTTCGTCCTCGTTCGTCCAGGTCTAACAGAAGGAGACTGAATAGTTTTTGAAAAATCGGGGCTGAACGGATAATATCTTATAGTGTATGATCGAAGTTAATTTCGTAAGTGATATAAGTTAAACTAACGATGAGAAATATTTCACTCTACTAGTAGCAGTAGTTATTGTTGTGCACTAATAGCGAAGAAGAGAAATTTAATCTTAGAGCCACCTCAGATTAATAGTTATAATTAATAATCATCCATCCAACTAGAAATAAAAATCAACCACTTTTTAATTAAGTAACGATACCACCCACAGCTAACAGCTCTAGAGTAATTAAAATAAAGAACTTACTTCAAAACTTGATGATGAAGATGAGCTTCGATTTCAATTCGCGAATCCACGTGAATAGATTTTTTATTATTCTTATCGTGCCCCTAATAAACCATTATCATACTCTAGTTAAAACTATCAACCTTAAATTGGAATATTTTTCTTAAGTTTTTAAAAAAGGATATTTAAAGGTTGATAAAAAGATGTGAAAGAAAAGGAAATAATGTAATTTCAATAGTGAGGTTATAAACAAATCCTTAAGTACTCATGAAAGAAAAGGCTAGGGCTGCAAAAGAAAGTAGTGGATAATCTAGCTTCTGAAGAAGGATAGTTATAACTTTAAGAAGTAAAATATATAGCAAATCGAATGCATTCAGATACTAATAATTAAGAGATTTTCTTAAGAAGACTTGCATAAAATAAACCCGCTCTAGTAGATTCAGTTCTTTGAAATTTTAATGATTAGCCCATCTTTTATTTATAAATATTGTAGTCGCTTCGTTTGAGTTCAATCAATTTAAAGTTCAATTCATTATTTTAAAACTTGTCACTTCATTTAAAGTATAATTTTGTTATTTAATATAATAAACGTAAACAAAATTAAAAATAAGTATTGTAATTAATTTTTATAAAAATAAATTACTAACTCTTTATTAAATATGATAATTATTTAAAAATGAGTTTAATGTTAACAATAAGCAAGAGTTTTATTTTAGAATTGGATAAAGGCCCAAAGAGAATAAGGGTTGCGTCAAGAGAAGAATTAAAAATGGATATTATTGCTAAATATTTTCTATATTTGAGCTCATAATATATTATAAATAATATTTAGTGTATTTATAAGACTACTAAAAATATAATGAAAGACACAAATAATTTATACTTAGATAAGAGGAGCCTTCTTCACTTATTGGTAAATGCAAATCATATGAAATTTTATCTTATTTAAAACCAATATTGAAAAAGAAAATGGTTTATTTGTTTAAGGATGTGATTAATGATGAAGTTAAAATGGAAACTTTTAATTTTATTATTGTAATTTAAAGCTGGCTCAAGTATTTTTTAGGTTAAATATTGATCATCTTATTTGTAAATATTGTTAAATCGACACAAGAATAAAGCAATTCTTAAATTAAATTGTTTGCTTTACATTATAGTTATAAAATAATAATATTTACAAATTAATATTTTATAAGTATTATATAATTTGATTAAAGATATTGATAGAATAACAAATACAAAAATATGACTCTCAGATTAATGGAAATACTGAAAGCTAACGGCATTAAGCAGCCTGCTGGATTTAAAATAGACTAAAATGCAGGGTCGGGATTAAAGGAGGAGAAAAATCCTCTAGGTGGATTTGATATTAACAATATGAGTGCTGCTTAGAGTCAAATTGGAGATGAGAATTTGGGGGAAGGAGAGGCAGATTATAGTAATTCAAATTAAGAACTCTTAGAAGATAAGAACTTTTTAATTAAACATTATAGGAATTTATAAAATAAGCATCATTTTATTCATAACTGTATTACAATTTTTCGTTTTAATATTTTAATAATTAAGTAATTTTGTTTTCTAATTTATATAGTTCCACTAATTATTATAGGATGAATAGGAATTGGTGATTGCTGATTTAGAAATACAGAAATATAACTACTCTTAATTACAAGTCAGAGTTCAATTAAATAAGTAGAATACTTAGATTTGAAACTTAATGGCGACTAAAATTACATTACTCACAACATCAAAATGATTCTACAAGACGCTTTCCTATTTCTAATAATCAGAGTCTTTAAATAAAACCTCTAGAAGTAATACCATTTGCTGAAGACAAGGTATTGCACTTTAATGCACACATTTCAACCAATAGGAATTTTAAAATACGATATCTTAAAGTCGCAATGCGATGAGATAAATCCTAAATCGTAAATAACTAACTCCTTCATAATGCAGATAATATTTTCAAAATTACATAGTTTGCATAGGATTTAGCCTAGTAATTAAAGTTTTCGTATGTTTTCGTCGTTATATTTCTGTATTTCTAAATCAGCAATCAACAATTCCTATTCATCCTATATTAATTTTTCAAAAGAAAGATTTAAAAAAATTTGAATTTAAATAATATTTTTAAGTTAATTTGTTCTCATTTAAATTATTAATATAGATTTATAGTACATAAGATTATATCTTAAAAAACATTATAGTTTAATGTAATTATAACAATTATAGAAAAATATTAACATTATATTTTGAAGATTTAACAAGCAATTATAGCATTTTAACCATAGGATTATGATAATTTAATAACTTAATGTTTAGATTTAAAAGACTTCTAGTAATTATCTTCAATATACCAAAGACTATATCTCTAAGTGATGGATTCATCTTCATGCTTTAATTCAAAGTAGAAGATTTCTTAAAAACTATACGGTTTATTTAATGACATTTTGCACTCGAGTATTAATAAAGGATGAATATGATTAAATTATCTTAAACTTAAGCTAAAATAAATTTTAGCATGAGGACTAGTAAGTTATTTATAATTTTAATTCATATTTCTAAAATAAAATAGTAAAAATGAAAGAAAGAAAGAAATAAATGGAGATAACAAAATCATAAGAGCAGCTATTCATAGTCAACCAAATAAATTTTGAAAAACTCATTTACAAATCAATTAAGTTTCGATATCATTTTCAAAAATTTAAATAAGTTTAAAGCTTATTTAAGCATAAAATCTGTATTTTATTTTGGCTTCTGAAAATTCACTGGTATCGAAACTCAAGATTGAACTTAGATTGGCTCTAATGACTAAATGTCTCTTCAAGAAAACTTTACGAAGTCTTGCCCCCTTAGAACTAAAGAGAGAAAAGGGTATCATAAAAAATTATTCTTTGCTATTTCTTAAAGACAATCTATAATACAATCGAAGGTATCAAATTTACAAGAGACAAAGTCTTGATGTTAAATAAAGAGCAAAGGGTTAATTGGTATGATAACTAAATGATATGGTTGTTATAGTAATTATATTGAGAACAGGTTGGAGGATTAGCTTGTGAGGGTGAATATGGAAATGAAGGAGAAGAATGAAAAGATGCTTGAGTTACTAGATTGATATTGTATTTAGACGAGATAGAAGAAGTAAGGATACAGGTGTTTGCGAGAGACAAGTCAATTGAACTGCAGCAGAAATAAATCGAAGACTTGCTGGAGGAACTCAGAGACTCTAAAACAGTTGACAACGATATCAAGATTCTCATATCCAAGAAGATTGCCATTGAGGAGGAAAACCACAGACTCAAGAAAGAACTAGACGACAAGTTCATGAACTCACAGGACAAGCAAATGCAACAAACTGAAATGGTCTTCCACAACCAAACACTCATGGATCAAGTCAACACACTCAGAAAACAACTTGAAACTGAGCAGGACAAAAACAGACAGTCTAGAAGTCAGATAGAGATTGAGAAGACCAAGATTCAAACAGAGATGGTTCTTATCTCCAAGAACCTAGAAAAACTTAGAAGATTTAAAAAAATGTTTTTTATAATAGAAAAAATTTAAATTCAATAATATATAGTCCATGTTTTAATGGTTGATTTACCTTTTATTTGCTCATTTTTTAGTAAACTATCATTTAAAATGAAAAATCTTGCAGAAATTAAAAAAATTTTAAATATATTTTAGGAATCACATATCCAAATATTAGGAGATCCACTGAATAATATTATTATTCCATATTGATATATTTTTGTAAAATAAATGAGCTTTTAAAGAGAGTCTAGAGTTTTTCATTAATTGTGATCATTAAAATTAAGATATCATTTATTTATAAGATCCTTTTCACAATATTATTTGATGGGCTTGTCTAAATCTGATTTAAGAGAACTTATTGGAAAGTCAAATTCAAAATTAATTCACAATATTTTTATTAAAAAAACTATATAATTAATTATCATAACCTTTTATAACTATATATGAGTTCTGTGTTAAAGTAATGTTTTTAAGGTTCATAAGAGAGCTTAATAATTCTGATAATTAAGTAGAAAATAGAGAGAGTGAGAAAATTTACCCTTCCAATTTTAAAAAAAAATTCTCAATAAAGTCCTCTTAGATAATGTTTTTCTAAAGTATAAGTTTTCACTGGATACTAAATAGCTTAGGCATTAAATAATAAATAGGGAATGTCTTAAATTACATAAATATTGCATATATAGCCTTGATTTGTAAATTTTTTAAAAAATCTAACTAATATGTAACTGAATGTCGTTTTAAATCTTGAATGAACCAAATAGAGAAAGACTTTTAAAGGGACAGTTATAATTTAAGTGCTAGATGATAAGCGAGATAAACTGAATTATTTAATTAACACGACCTCTATATTACTTATTTAAGTTGGTGACTATATCAAATTAAAGTTAAAAACTAGTTATTGTTGTGTAGGGATACTTAAACTACAGTAGGTAATCACAGACTGTAAGATTTCTAATGTAAATCTAATACTAAAGATAGCCGAATCAGCAAGATGGAGAAGGGTGGTGATAGTAAGTGAAAGCCCAAAAAGGTATAGTACTTAAACAAGGAAGATGCTACCTCATAACCAATAGTCAAGGAAAGTTCAGCGCCTGATAAAAAGAAATATTCGACAAAGAACAAGAAAAAAACTTGGAATACTAGCTTTGGCCAAATATTCCTCTTGATGACCAACATGATGAAGATGATGATACCCTAATAGCTGAAAGATAAGAATATTTAGAAGAGCAACTAGAGGATTATCAGATTTAATATCAAATACATCTTGCACAGAACAAGAAGATAGTTATCTTCTACATGAAGGCTGAAAGCCATCTAGAGTCAATTATTTGAAGGAGACTTAAATCAAAGAGAGCTTCTATGGAAAACATTTTAAAGTAAATTAAATATTCACATAGTATAATTCCAGTGTGAGAATTGGACAAATTCCTCCTTGAAGATATTCATAAAAGTATGGTTTACTTGGGCAAGATGCATATTTTAATTCCTAAATCCATAAAGATAAGAAATTACTGATTGCAAAAAAAAGGTTATATATAAATCGAGTATATTCCTCAAGATTAAATAGGAGTCCAAGACAAAGCTAAATATCTAAACGTCGAAGAAATGAATAAAGAGAGTTATTAACAACTACTTAATCATATGACATATTAAGATATTAATGATAAATAATTAATTCAAATAATTAAGCATTGCTTTTTTTTAGAGGAATTGGACAAACTTGCAAATATTAGAAGGAGGTAATATTCAAGACTCTGACCAAACATGAATCAGAGGATTTATCTTATAAAATTAAAAGACACATATTAAGATGCAAAAGCTCATTTAGTACTCTAGAAAAGAAGCTCATTTGGCCAGAAGCAGATATGCTAGAAGAGTATTTGAATATAAAGTAGGAAAGATAAAGAGATCCTTAAAATTAAGCCATTGAAAAACATTGCATCACACCACTGTAATTTTTAAAACTCTAAGATTAATATAAGACTAAAGAAGTTTAAATTCAGGACGTGTGATGGAAATATTTTTTGATTACTGTGTAAAATCTTTAAAGGAGAACCTAATAGATGTCGCTTAACAAGACTTATACGATACTATTAAATCACAAACTGACAATCTTGTAGTAAACTAATAGGATACGATATACAATAAATAGGGTGGATTATTAAATAAAAGAATTTAGCTTGAATAGGGTGAAAACGAGTGTAAATATTACGGCAACAAGGAGCAAGAAAAGGTCGATTTCATCTTTGAAGTTATGATGATTTTGATTTAATCTTAAAATAATATTTGCTTGACAGCCACCTTTAAATAAAAAATGATAATGAGTAGAACATGAATAATTTATCGTGAGCAAGATTAAAGTTGATCTTGTCTAAGGGCTAGTTTATTAATTACTTTTCAGATACTAATTGAATCTAAGATGGAGAGAAGGCATTCAAGGTAAAGTGATTGAGCAGGCTGAGAGATTCAATAGAACAGTTTCCAAAGTAATTGAAAAAAAACTATTGTTTTAATAAGATGACAAATATCCTGAGTGATGGATTTAAGAACATGGTCAGAGCAAACAGAATCCTAAACTTTGAAGAAGATAAATCAGACTCAATGACATCACTAGGAATCTATCTAAAAATAGAAGAATATATTCAAGATATGAACGAAAAAAACTAAGGCTCGATACAAACACAACAGTAGCTTAAACTAAGTGTGGGAGGCTTGATCCCTCAAGATGGATGATGGCTCCTAAAGATACTCTGCCTAGACAATTCAAAAGAGGTTGGTATGTTCCATTATTTAAATTAAACAGACATATATAAGCTCTCATAATATATTAAAGTTCTAACTTGTACTTCCTTCCCCTCGATCAACTATTCATATTCTACCATAATTAATATTTGAAACATTGGAGCATCTTGAGATTAATTTTTAATGATATTAGATTCTAGGGCTGCTGGCGGCTCTAATTAAAGTTACCCTGCCTGGTATTCAAGTAATGCTGCTATACTGCTACAACTCATCACTACACTAAACTCTAAAATTATTATTTGCTGATGACCTTATGAGATCGACTCGGAGATAGATTTAGAGTATTGGATAAGAAACCAAGTTACAATAGGCTGGCAGCTTTAGAAATAATTTTTATTTGTACTAATCTTAATTTACTTAATTGATTAGTTTAAGGTTACCATAAATGCCTTGCACAAGAAAGGAATTATTGATAGAGATTTGAAGCCTGAAATGCTTCAAAACTTCCTTTCAGCAATTACATAAATCATCTATTTTTAACTAAATTCTTACCTATAATTGGAGTTTAATAGATGTATTTAAAAATGAGGTAAATAGTAAGACTGTTTCGTGAGCCAATCAAATACTATCAAAATTCAAAATTAGAGAATAAAGTAACCCTTGAATTAGGAATCTAAATAGAAATTGTGGGGAATGTAAAATACTAGGGTATTTTAATAATATATTCACCACATAGAGGAAATAAATGCTAATATTTAATTAACTTATAAATAAAAATTGAATAAATAAAATATTTATGAAAGTGCACCTTACAAGTTGTAACCTGGAAAGTACAATAAATTGACTAGGATGCCCTGATGAGATTTTTGATCACCCCACTGATTGGCATCATCTGTTTAGTTCATGCCCTCGAGTTGAAACGTGCCAAGTAAACCATAATGATATAAATAGCATTTCAAATCAGAGCGCAACCCGTCATTATTGCCTATCCAAACTTAGTTGAATGGTGATGAGATTACTCCTCAAATTAAAAACAATAAACCTTTTGCAAACTTATAAATAAAAGTGGATAATAGAAAATTTAAATTCTGGCCAAGCCCCTTTACTTTAAATTATGTACTAGTTCGATAAGAATGAGAATACAATCAAATCAAGGAGTATAATAGAATGACGAGATGACGCTTTATTTATCATTTAAGTCAGTGGTAAAGCACAATTGTCGGTGCTACTATAATATATTCTCTCTCTTAATGTACTAAACCTCTAATTTACAAATTATATTTCTTCAAGGGAAATCCACTGCAAGATAAAATTGAGAAGCGGTTGGGGATATCTTTTCCATTAGCGAGGGCTATACATTATAACCTTGAATTTAATATATTTTAAATTTATTAGGTATAGAATGTCGAGAAAAGAGGACATGATGGTAGTAAATTTAGATTAATTCAATCAATAATATTGTACAACATTGAATTTAAATATCAAAGTTCTTTTAATTAATTTGAATTATATTAAGAATACCTATTAAATAAATATCATTGGCGGCCTGATCTCTAAAGTTCCTCGCTTTAAGAATGATTAACGAACTAAATTTAATCTCAACTGCAAAGTCTCCAATAGTCAAAAAAGTGGCAGTTTGCTTAACTAATTCTGTGACAGCAATATTAACTTAGTGCGTAAATTATAGGTAATGCTAAAATATTAAGAGAGTTAAAATACTTATTAAAATAAGATCTCTCTTTATTTCACAATTATTATAGCAACTATAATATATTATAATAAGATATAAGTTATGAGTTAAAATATAGAAGAGAGAAGGAGACACTGGAAGTAGTGAATACTGACCTGAGACAGAGACTTGACTCAGTAGATGGAAAAGTGTAAGGCGCTCTTACTAGGAAGGATGAAGACTTAGATGCGTATAGAAAACAATTACAAGAGTTTGAGAAGTAGTTGACTGCGAAGGATGATTAAATAAGTGAGCTGCAAACTAAGATCATTCAGCTTAGTCACGAATTAAGTGAGAAAGAACTTGAGCTTGACTTCTTCACTCACTCTCTAGAGTCAGCCAAGGATGAAATATAAATACTCTAAACTTAAATTCAAAATGGAGGAGCTAAACCTTAAAATAGTTAGGGATCTGGAGACTCAGTCGATATCAACGAATACAACAACGTCAAGTCAAAACTCAGACAGCTCATGAGGAGGGAAGTAGAACTCCAGGAGGAAATAGAAGCCATCAAAACTCAATACGAAGGAAAATCAAAACTCAAAACTACATTCTGATTTAAATCATACATTTTAAACATTAAGTATTCATCATTTAAAAAAAAAATAGTTCAGAAATTCTAATGAGCAAATTAAACAAATTAAAATGCAATTTTAGCATAAATCAATAGCTCATTTAAGAATTATTATTTGAGAATGAAGAATTAGGCTATAAATAATCTATCTAAATACATTTTGATTATTGAAGTCATCAAGGTGAAAGTTAAAAAAGATATCAAATCTGATTAAGGAAGGGGAAGGTTTGGTCTCTGTATTTTTTTTTAATAAAAAAAAGTGATAAATATATATAAATGATAAATTTAAATTAACAATAGCAGGCTAAGACACGAACTTCAAAAACATTAACTTCCAGGCCACCACCACACGCCACCAGTACTCAATACTTATCGCCTTCGAACCTCATGGTCAGCTTTGAATTTGAGTTAAAGTTGAAATGCAGTCACCCAATTTAGTTAGGGAGGAATAGTTTGATTAGATAAAGATGACTCTAAAATAAGGTTAAGCAAAAGTGAAGACACAATATTAATGATTTTGAAACCGAAACTACCAGGCATCGATGTCTCAGAGGCTGTAGGCGTTTGTAAGCGCAGTTGTTTAGTACAAGTGGCGTGCGGTGGTGGCCTGGAAGCTGATGTACTTGTTGTTGTTCTTGTAGCCTGTATATTAATTTAAAATTTATCAATTTTATCACTTTTTAAAATACAGACACCAAACCTCCCCTTCCTTGAATAAGATTTGATATATTTTTTATGCCTTCATCCTAAGTGCATAGATTATTAAACCCATTATAATTGTTATCTGATATGTTCTTTAGCTTTAGAGAGATGATTGGTGAGTCTTTTAAAATTAGCGAGATTACTGAACATGGCTACCAACTCTATTGGATAAGTTCTAACTCCTTCTGAAGCCGCAGATCACTTGTTGCTGACCTTGTATTTTCTAGCCATTTTTCTGCTGCCAGTTCTTAAATTGTTTAGGGAGTTGGTACTAGCTATTTAGGGCAATAGAAGGAATCCTTACCGCCCAAACCTCACTAACTGAGGGAGTGAACTGTGGAACACTTGGTGGCCTCGGGTGCTATGACAGTGTTTCTAGCAGATAGGATTAAGAATATCCAATAGTGGAATTCAGGATGAGCTCATAAAAGGTAAATCTTGTTCGCTGATTTTCTTTTTCTATAATTCTGTAGTCCAAAAGCGTCTCTCAGATCTCCAAGGTATATGGCCACTGGTAATCCGCCATGTCCTCCTCCTCTTGTGACTATCTACATCCTTGGAGTCAGCCACTCACGTAAGAGGTTAAATAGTTTAAAATTAATTAAATGTTCTTAATTTAAATTAATTTTCAATTCATATAAATATATTACCAAATTTATTTATTTAAAAAAAAAAAAACAAACTAAAAATTGATTAATTAATTTAAGTTTGATTTGTGATGCTCTTAATTGCGTTAAATTAATTTGAAGTAAAAATAACTAAGGGGATATAGTTATAACTTTTAAAAAAAAATAATTATTTGATGAAAATAAGTATTAGTCTGAAAACAAATACTTGAATATAGGGGTATTTTATGAATTAGGGAAATTTAAAATATTATTAAAGAAATGGGAAACTGTTAAGGATGTGATAACTTTATCTCTACTGATAAGAAAAACGAGTTTGATGATAATGATCCTGCGCTTGAGGTAAAAACAATATTTGCTTAGTCATTTAAAGTATAGAGCATACAAACTCCTGATAAAAAAAGAGACATCAAACCCAAAAGAATGCCAAATGATGGCTAATTTTTTCAAACATAGGAGAGTGATAACCCAACACACTAATTCGAAAGAAGATAATCAACTCAGTCAATTATAAGCAGTAGTGGAGGCCAGACTAACATACAAAAACAAAACTCCTATTCTCAAAAGTAAATAGTTTCATACTAACCCATTATAGCAAGGATTCTAAAAGATCATTGCCAAATACAAATTCATAAACTCTACAACTTAAATAGATTTGCAATGACCAGTATTTTCCAACGTTTGTTCACTAAATGTTAAGCTAGTCCACTTTATATTTTGAGACTTATTGTATTTTAATGACAATATCTGTCTCTCCCTCCTTTTCTTTTCCCACTAAATAGCTCTTTTAAATTTTGATAGAAGATTCCCATACAATTTTTGAACTGTCTATAAAAAGAAGAAGCATACTTATAATTCTATGTCATTTATTTCCAAAGAACCTTTAAAATTTGTGCTAATGTAAAATTCTCTTGCTTATTAATTATAGTGTCTTAGCATACTATCTTAAGATAATATGCTAAGATTAGTAAAATAACAGATAAAAAAATAATTTTCAGAATAATTATCAAATACACTATTTTTTAAATAAAAAAATAGAAAAAAGAAGTTATTTAGATTTATGACTGAGTGCAATGTTAATGCCATCATCTTTAAAATAATCTTCCATTTCTAACAAATATAATTTATAAAAATGATATTTTAATTTATATAATAAATAATTTATAAGTTATTAATAGGGCATAAAGCAGTTCCAATACCAAGTGGCAACAGTGAAAGCGTGAGGGTGAGACATTTTGAGTATAATTATAGTTTGGTAAGCTGTGAATGAGTGGGTAGTGTGTCTTTATATAAGGGGTATGCTGATTGTAGCGAGCCCTAATCGGTGCTAACTGCACTTTTTCTCAAACTAGACCTATTAGCCTTTGATTAGGGACCTCTATTGAAGGAAATATGGGATATTATAATGGAGTAATGGTTGGGGTTTACATCGCCAAGGGAATCCGGCGTGCTAGGCGGACGGGAGAACACGCCACTGGGTGTTTGCACTGCTAATGCTGCTTAATTGTGCTAGCCTAATACTGATGAGGCTTGCAGGCATACCAAATTGTCTGAAACTTTTTGTTGGCCAACGCCTGAAAGGGCTTTATTAGTACTCTAACTAGGCTAACAGGCTTGTTGTACTCAAAATGTGAGCCGACGGGGATGTCTGACTGACAAGTGCCTTCAGTATTCTCTCTCGTATAGTAGCAGAGCATGATCACCGCCAAACTAGCGTCTTGCGTTTACTCTTGTTTAGTGGACCTGGTTTCACCAGCTATTTTAATGTTTTAATTTTGACCCTGCGGTATTTCTTCTTAATTCATTAATTTCTTTATTCCATAATTTATCTCTTCACAGTTGATTCATAAAATTAAAAAATATCGTTAATTTTAAAGAACTAAAAATGTTATCATATAATATTATTAATATATATTAGGTCTAATATTTCTTTCAAGAATAACTCATTTAACAAATTCAAAATTATCAATTTAAATTTAATATATTTAATATGATATTAGCTTCAAAATTATTGAGTCTTTATATAAAAGTTAGCAATTAATATTTATTATATAAAGTATTAAAGAGTATTTAGGTTTAAATTATTGAAATATGAAAAAGAATTGGAAATCTAGCAAAAGTCCTTACAAAAGATTTAGGGTTTCTTGAAAATGAAAGTTCTTCAAAGAGCTTTTAAAATTCATCTTTAAAACGTAAATTGCGTAACATAAATAAAATGTAGATAGGGAAACATAAATACTTTACGAGCGACGAGTTTTGGGAAACTTTAAGAGATTCAAAGACTTAGGAATCTAGGATTTATAATCCTTAGTAATAAAGAGAGAGAGTGAAATATGTCTATAAGTGTTCTGGGGCAGTGTACGAAGGAGAGTGGCGAGGAGGATTTAGAGACGGAAGAGGGCTGATGAAATGGTAAGATGGAGCAGCTTTTGAAGGAGAGTTCAAAGACAATCACGCAAATGGAGTTGGAAAATTTATGCATGCTAGTGGAGATGTTTATGAGGGTGATTGGGTGCATGATAGGGCGAATGGCCATGGGATTTATATTTTTGTTTACAAGAGTTAAGATGGAGGAGTCTACAGAGGAGAGTGGATAAACGATCAGCAATATGGAAAAGGAATAGAGTTTTGGAAAGATGGGTCCAGCTATGAAGGAGATTATGTTAAAGGAATGAAGCATGGCTTTGGCAAGTATTAATAAATATAATTTATTAAGTATTAGTGGCCTAATGGGTCAACCTACGCAGGCAATTGGAATAAAAATATGATAAACGGAGTTGGAGTGCAGAAATGGAATGATGGAAGAATCTACCAGGGAGAATTTAAAGATAATCTGATGAGCGGATTCGGTTTCTATCAATTTGCAGATGGGAAGACCTACATAGGTTTCTATGAATCATTAATTATAATTACTTAAATCTGACAAAAAGAATGGATACGGAATATACACGTGGACAGATGGCAAATCTTATTAAGGATGGTGGACTGATGGCAAACAGCAAGGCTATGGTATTTTTACTTAACCAAAATTATTTATTTAAGATTTATAACTTAAATTTTAATTATAACTATGTATAAGAAAGATTTCTTTGCTATATTTTTGTTGACCAGATGGGAGTTAGAAGATTGGGATATGGGAAAATGGTAAAAAGCTTAAATGGCTTACTCATGAGTAAACAATAGAAGTTGACTAAAATTACAAAAGCTTAAACATAATGAGAGCTAGGTCTTAATCGATAGAGCAATAAACTTATGAAATGCCAGAAGAATTCAAAAAAGCTGAGAAAAAAGTCCAAGAGAAACTTAATAAGATTAAATATATTCTATCATCTGAATAACAATGATCAAATTATATTTAAATATAAACTATCTGAAACTACAGCTAAATTTACCATAAATCAAGTCATTATTTTAGAGGTAGGTAAACATCTCTAAATTGCATGAATATGTTACCATTATTATAATAAAAAAGAGATGATTCTCTTTTTTTCAGCCCAATTGAGCGAAGGAAAAAGTTATTCCACTAGGTAGTTTAAGAAAGACTATATTTTATTTTCCAAATTAATTAAAAGATAAGTAGGAAATTTTGTATAAAACTATGATCTTATATTTAAAATAAATAAATGAATTATATCGTGGGCTATAGAAATAAGATCAAAATCCTATTCATAATTATCTATGTGAGCTAGTGTCTAATCAATAAAGATCTCTAAATGGCTGAATATGATTAACTCTAATATTGATTGGTATTTAATATAACAATTAAATATATAATTAAGACTCAAATGTTTGATTGGATTTCTCTGTACAGTGATTAGCAGATAGGGAGACTTTATTAATTGAAACCTTAACTTTTCTTATTTAATATCTAAAATTTATCACCCTTACTTATTTCTTAAAGGCAGATAATTTTTTGATAGTTTATGATTTTTGCCTCAAGATTAAGCTTGATATTATTTCTCTAATTTCCGGTTCACTTATTTTATTTTACTTTATTTTATTTAATATCTTTTACATATTTGAATACTAAAATAATAACTAAATAAATTAAATTATAATTGATTTAAAATCGATGATTGTCTAAATAAATAAATTGGGATAGAAGTATGGTGACAAATAAATTAACGTATAAGGATATTAAATTATAAGTTATAATTTAGGATACGCAATATGGCACCAAATTAGCCTTTTAGGAGGCATTACAAAACGCCCAAGCACAATTTGTTTATCCTCTATAGGTGATCTAGTTTAATAGTCCATTGGTTAGAAATGAAGAATGAGTTAATTGACCTCTTAAGCAGTGTGAGAGGAGTACTGCTCCCCTAATTAGATCTCCCCACCCAAGATTAATGGCCCTTAACTTCGGATAGTAGAGCTAAAATGGAGTAATGATCGGAATTAACAAGGGAACTCAAATGGAAATATAACAATATGTTGTTTGGTCCTCTTTTTTTCCTCATGAGGAAAAGTATTTTAGTCTAGACTACTGGGATTATTGTTTGCAATTTTAGGTGGCACCTAACATCGTGGAGTCTCTTTGTAATAGCAGTAGGCAAAGGTCATTTTTAACCTTTAAAATAAATCATAACAACAGAGGTTTTATAGAGTATTGCCTAGTCAAGTCACATTCAGGAGCTTAGAGTGGATGCTAGTATAATTTCGTGGATCCAGAGTCTTAATAAAGTTAGAAGGAAAAAACATTATAGCTAAGTATTTAATAAAAAAGGCAATTAAATTAGGTATTAAATTAAAATGAAATAAATCAGTGACAGTTGAAGTTTGTCCAATTTAAATTATTATTATTAGACCATTCGATTCAGCGTAAAATTTTAATAGCTTTTTATCTTTGTAACTTTTGTGTGTGAGCTCTCATCCAAGAGTTATAAGCGACACTAGTTTATTGAAAAGCGATATTTGGTCTCTTGGATTTTGTGCCTGAGATATTTCGCTGCTGAGAGGTGCTATGAAGTTAATTAAAGAAGAAACTCATATTAACTTTTTATAAGTTATCAAACAAACTAAAGATAGATGGGTGTTTGAGCAATTTCAACTGACACTATTTTGCAACTCTCCATTTATTATTTTAATAAATTACCAATTTTATATTTATTTCTCAATTATACTGAACTAATACCCAGGCTACTCCTTAATTACGTTGAAATTCTTAAATTATTTTAATAATAAAATCCACTGTGAAGCTTAATTGTACTTTAATTAATTAAAATATTTGTATCTTAATTCTCTAATTTTCTCCTATATAACCAAATAAAATTTATTTATTTCATCTAATAGCAAATAAAAATAATGTAATCTAAAATATAAATAATATTTTAAAAGTAAAACAAAGAGAATATATAGTGTTTAAAAATCAATATAAAAGTAAATAAATTAAAAAAATAGACTTCTAGCCTATAAAAGAAACTTTTATTAAATGAATTTTATTAATCTTTTAAACTCAAAATGACCTTCAAATTTGTATGAGTAAATTAGACCAGATTATATCTACTCTACTGCTTAAATAATTGAAGATAATTTAGAGAAATTTCGCAAAACTACTCCCTGGTGATGTTTGACTTTACCCCATTTGAGCCTATGGTACATTATATCTTTTAAAGTTCCGCTACTTCAAATAAGCTTTGAAGTCCTTTACCTAAAACTCATTGGAAAATTAATCCAATTCCTAAATCCTCTTATGTAGCAAAAGCTACACGATACTACAATAATTTTTTTCTTTCATCTCAAGACTTTCTTATATAAGCTTTAAATACTCTATTTATCTTGTCAAATATTTCAACAAAAATGAGGAAGATACATCCAAATCCTTTAAATATTTATTAAATGGTTTTTTCTGTTATATGCAAACCATCTATACGCTGAAGAAATAATTTTTATCCAAGATTTCAAAAATATCCGTTACCCTTAGTTGAAAAATTCCCTCCCAATATATTCTACTTAATTGAAATAAAAGTTTTGTAAGCAGTCTACCAATATATCATTACTTTCTTGGCTCAAAATGACTTTGCCGATGATATGGACAATAATGAATACATCACATATTAATTATCTCTGTAATCCGAGCTCTCCTCTATTTAATTAGACTCACTCTATCCTTCTTGATCAATCAAAGCTACTATCTCTAAAGTAGGATTATAAGTAAGTTCCATTCTAATGAAGAGTCCAGCTATATTAGACATTTCATTTAAACCTACCACAAAAGTGATGCATGATAATGAATTAAGTCTCAGAAGCGTTTACCCTTAAAGTCCTCTCAACAATCCATATGGTATTTAGTAATCTATGGCAATCAGAGCCAGTTGTTTAATGTCCTTTAATGCTTAATCTCTGTATTAATAAAACTTGGCATTTCAAATAGATGTGTGAAACCCAAAATTTTAATTAGGGGATAATTAAGTTATTGGATGATATTTAATTTATTTTAAATTTATTAACTTGCTCACTGATTTTCACAAGAGTCAATTGACATTTTTAGTCTAAATATATTTGATATTATTTTCTCTGGACAAGAATTTGCAACGACTTGACTTAAACTTAACTGAGTAGATAAACTCCTCCTTAAAAATTTCAATAAGTTTAAAGTTTGTAGTATTTAATTTTTCTTTATTATCAAATTAGCTTATTATTTTAAGAAGTGATTGAAGAATCGAAATAAATATCTTAACACTGATGCAAGTAATTGCATAGTTTCTTATTGACAAATATATTTTTTCGGATAGCTTAGAGTCTCTGAAGAGAGCTTAATTTCCATCTTGAGTTTAGCCGACCTAATTAGCGAATGAATAAGTAAGAAAATAAGTGATAAAATTATATAAATATTTTTAATGAGTTTTAGAGAGAAAAAAATATTTACTTTCATAAGTTTTTACAGTTTGTATTAAAGAATTTATGAATTATTGCACTTAAATCCATTCCTTATTTGTCTTTCATTTTCATACTGAACTTTAAAATAATAAATATATTATCAGCTCACTCATCTTCATACCAAATTTTATATTATTAAATTATAAAGTAAATGAATAAATGACCGCTGATATTGCAACTCTTGGAGGAACCGTTAGTCACTCTAGATTCCTACTTTCTACTTAAGTAATATAATTACTCAAACAACCTGAAAAGATGAGAGGAATGCAGGCTGCTACCATTCAAAGGAACACCATGAAAGAGATAATCTAGACGGATTCAGTGAGAGGCCACCAGCAAGGGCCGCCGTTTGACTGCTAATTGGTACAAAGGAAACCACTCAAGTCACCACCCTCTGCGGCTCGGATTAGCTAGGCTCAGAGTACTTATGATTACGACGTTGAACCTCCTGACTCCACTGTTTCATAGTTTAAACATCGGTAGAGAAGGCCTCACAGTTCTAACTCCATCATTATGTGCCAGAGACACTGTCAGGAGTTTTTATACCTAAATAGGGTGGATCCTCAAGCACCTTCCGGCACGTAATTGCGTGTTAGCTAGCGACATCATGAATAAGATCTAAAAGCATAATAATATAAACCATATATCAATAAATGGCCTATCAGTTATAGAGATGAGATACCACACTTTATTTATAAAAATTATGTTTCAATAATATATTAAACTCTTATCTAAATTAAGTGAAATAAGTGAAGTTAATTGTGGATCGAGAAAATAAGATGAAAGAAAAACTTCTTAATTAGAGAAGTGAATAGCACAATATAGGAAATAAAATTTTATATTGCACTTTAAATCTATTTTGAGTTACAAATTCAGAGTAATTTCTTCATAACGGCAAGTATCATAGAGCTCGGAGGAGCATTATATTTTGAGGATTTGTCAAATATAAAAGTTTTTTGTCCTTAAATTGTCTCTATTTAAGAACTTATTGAGCCTGTTGACCACTGCAGATCCTCTCTTTATTCAAAATGTATTTTCGCTCCAAGTTATTAAACCCTAATTGTTAAAATTAAATAATTATTAAATGTTAATATTTACCTTGTAATCCATCTTTTCTTACTCGAATTAATAAGTAATGCTTTCCTTAAATATTTTGAATAATCAGTTAAGTTCCATTTAAGCTGCTAAATCTTTGTCTCATTTTTATTTATAATTATAAATACATTTAAAGAATGAATAAATAACATTCGATTTAGAATTGTATGATGTCTCTTTTTCCATTAAATTTTTATTTATAATTAAAGAGTTATTGTTGTTTAATATAATCTTCAAAACTATAATAAATGCTCAATCATTAATTAATTTTTTAAATAAAAATTAGTGAATAATAAAATTTGTAATTATTTAAACTAATCATTTCATTTTTATTACATTTTATTTTTCTACCTTTTTTCTCATAATTTTTAAACCCTAATTTAAAAATAAAATCCTCTCTCTACATTGCTCATTAATTTAATAGCAAGCTATTAATAGTATAAAATCATTTTCAAACTAAAAATTAATTATAGAATTAATGCGAATAAATAACAGAGGGTAAAAAAACCTTATAAAGATATAGATCTTGAACAAAATACTATATACTATGTTTTAAATTTAATGAGGAAGTCAGATAAAACAAGATCATCGCAAAGAACATGAAAATCACCGACTCAGACTGAGCTATAGATTTTGATTCTTCACTTGAGTATTGTCTATTGAGTGTGAGGTTAGAATCCTTCTGAATGTTGTAATCGCTGAGGATTTTAGTTTTACTTGTTGAAGATCTTGCTCTTTTTTAAAAGTACGGAAATGCAACCTTAATTATGTAACTCTTCTAGCTTACCTGAGAAGATGAGTCTCCGCATATCGGGAGGGATGCCTTCCTCGTTCTGGACGTTTGCCTCCTCGACTACCACCTTCAAGTTTTAGAGTTTATCTCAACATTGTTAATGAGGTTGTGGTAGTTGGCAATAAGAGTTAATAAAATTTAAAGCGTAATATATGATGAATCACAGAAGGACAAAATTAGAATGTATTTCTAAGTTAAACCAATCGAGGATCAATTATTTATATTCATCCTATAATGAGTGATGAAAATGAATATATTAGCGCTGGAAAATTAATCGCAGATAAATCTTTAATTAAGATGAAGTTCTTTGAAATACATATACTTACATGCTTAATAATATTTTTAGCAGTTTAGGGTGAGGTTCAACTCGTTCTGGATGTTGTATTTGATTAATATTCTGCTTTTCATGGTGATGATTTAAATCCTGAATGTTTTTCCTCAGAAACCAGATCTGAGCTTGCTTATTAAAATATGTCTTCACTGATACAGCTGTTACTCAGCTTACCCTGATCACTAGCCTCGACAATTATAATATATTTTAAGCTATAAAAGTTGAGATTGTTGTTGTTGTTGTTGTTGTTGTTGTTGATATAGTTGGCGAGGTGGACAATATAGATGTTAATTTATGTGATATAGGTTGAAAATGAATACATCATCGGGGATTGATTTAACTTATAAATAGATTGAGTTTGTCTCCTTGTTGTTTGATTAATATTTTATTACGCTTTAAATATAGAGTTTTTTTTTAAATTTAAATGTCTAACTCAACAACTACAACTACTACAACAACCACTTCTACATCTACAAAAACAAGCTCAACCTCAAAAACTTGATGGGACAACTAGGCAAGCACCTAGAGTAACAAGGGTATCCCTCCCGATCATCAGAGATTCATCTTCGCAGGCAAGCTCAAAGATATACAAAAGTATGCTTGAACTTGCGTACTTTTGAACAACATCCAAGATCTTCAATAAAGACAAGCAGAACTCTCTCTGACTACAACATCCAAAAGGAGTCTACCCTCACCCTACTAAAACAACTACTCAAACCGCAGACACTAAAAATGGAAAAAATACTGATGGAGTAATAAATGAAAACTACAGATGTTCTTTAGCTGACTCCCTCATTAAATTTAAAAACATAATACTTTTAAAATATCGCTAATTTAATATATCACTTTTCTCATGTTCTCTATCTTCATTAGGTTTAGCTTACCCTCTATCATGTATTCATCTTATTCACCATATAATATACAGCTTACTATATTACAAATTATAAAATAAGGAAGAAGTAAAATTTATTTATAACAAAAAACTATTCGCTATCAATAATCATCCTATAGTAATAATTGCTATATCTTAATTGATGTGGATGACTTTAGTTGGTGAATAACGGACAAGTGGAGGTCATCACAAGATTTGCAGCGATGATTGCATAACAAGAGGCCAAGAAGACGAAGGAAAACTCTTACCTCCTCAGAGCACACCCTTCGCTCCCCTCAATGAGAAGAGCGAGCTCTCACAGACCTATGTTCTTCACATTAAGCCAAGTCACCTGAGGCTCCATAGTGATCGACAGATCTCGTCTTCAGTAGGGATGGTATGAATGGCAAAGATCTCTGGTCATTGTCCTAAGCTATGAGTGGTAACTAACAAAATGATCATTAAGGAGTAAGCCCTTTTCTAATAGGGACTTAAACATATTAAATAATCTAACTATTATAGAAAAGAATATAATGCAGAATCGAATGCTGTAGTAAGCTTAATCAATGATTTCGAAGACTAATCTCTCCTGGCTTTAATTCGTGGCTGTTATTTTTTGTTGGTTGATGTAGTTGATAATTTTATTCTAGTTCAGATATGAGTAAAAATCGAGATTAAATAAATTAAATAATTTAATTTTTAAATTTATAACTCTTCCTTATTTAATTTTTTGGTGGATTGGTTTATATTAATGTAAAATCATCTCAAATAGCGTGTATTCATTTCCTTTAATCAACCTCAGCTAAACTTCGATATCATGTCTATTATGTTGTCACCGCAGTCCGACATGTATAATCTCGTCTTAAAGCGCCAACTCTATCAGGAAGGATGAGTGCTATGAGAAGTTCGGAGTTCCCTCCCCAGGGGTGAGGGTTTAAATTCTATCTGTGAAAAGAGATGGGATGTGTCAATGTAAAAATGTGTTTATAGAGAGGACGAAGATTGAAGAAAGCAGCAGAAACTTTGAAGGACAGGTAAGAGTGGGAATAAGTAGAGTTCGAACAATCACCTCCGTAAGAGCTCCGAACTGGTCATAGGTTACATTCATGTTTCCTGATAGTGTTGGCTCTTTGGGACGAGATCGTACATGTTGACCTACGGTGACAAACTAATTCAACTTAACTCTAAATAAAGATTAGGCGGATTAAAGGAATAAGAGATACGGTATTTAAGATGTTTTCACATTAATATAAACCAATCAACTAAAAAATCCAAATAAGGGAAAGTTATAAAATTAAAGCTAAAAAAAATTATTAATTAAATTCTGATTTTTAATCATATCTGAATTAGAATAAAAATATTAATAAAAAAAATAAACAGCTAAAAATTAAATAATGTAGAGAAAAAAAAAACTTTATAAAAAATTGATAAAGCTAACTATAAATTTAAATACTGCATTAAAGAGAAATAAGTGAAGTGAATCGTGGGTTGTAAGAATAAGATGAAAGCCCAATTCTTAATTAGAGATGTGATTAAGTAAAAAATGATTAAAGATCAGTCATTGGCTAATAGATATTAAAACTAATATTGATTGGTGTTAAATATAATGATCAGAACTATAATTAAAACTCTAATGTTTAATTGGATTTCTCTGTAGAGATCAGTGATTGACCAATGAGGTGTCTAAAATTAATTAAAACCTAATCTATTCCTATTTAATATTTAAATATATCACACCCTACTTTTCTTCTCAAGCCAAAAAAACATTCTCATTGACGAGGACTAATTATTTATATTTAAGACTAATCTTATTCTTAGAACCCAAGATTCACTTCACTTATTTCTCTTTATATGAGAGTCTAAAAAAGAGAATAGAAGAATAAAATAATAAATAAATTAAAGAAAGCAAAATAAATAAATTTGCAAAAAAATAATTTTTTTTTTAATAATTGAGAATAATATGTTGAGGAAAGGCATTAATCAAGAACAATGTGTATTATGTACAAGGAAGGTTGGGAAGAGCAAAATAGATTTCGTAAAAGGTCATGCTTTTTCTTCGCAAAACTTTTTTCCTCATTCGAGATCGATATGTTCCCGCACGCGACCATCAAAACGAGCACAGTATCCGTCATTTTTAGCCCAGAATTAGGTGGGATACGGTGTTTTCAGGACAGGGAAGTGCCGGGAAGGGCAAAATCACTTTTTCGAAAAAAAGTCATCATAACTTCGACGAACTTTTTTCCTCATTTTCGAGATCGATATGTTCCCGCACGCGCCCATCAAAACGAGCACCGTATCCGTCATTTTTAGCCCAGAATTAGGTGGGATACGGTGT